>JBBPBX010023134.1:13434-23609 GCA_038048925.1 Garcialebias charrua | reverse complement strand
TGAATGACTAGACCAGTGGCCCTCACCCCGATAGTCGCTAAATGTTTTGAGAAACTGGTCATGTCCCACATCAAGACAACCGTCAACATCAACGAGGACCCTCATCAATATGCATACCGCGAGAACCGATCAACAGAGGACGCCATCTCCTCTGTGGTCCACACTGCTCTCACCCACCTGGATCAGAAGGACTCATACGTGCGCATGCTCTTTGTGGACTTCACATCTGCCTTCAACACCATGATCCCCCAAACTCTGATAGACAAACTATCCACACTTGGACTAAGCCCCTCCATTTGTAACTGGGTACTAGACTTCTTAACAAACAGACCACAGTCCGTGAAGATCCACAACTTCTCCTCCTCCACCATAACCCTCAGCACTGGCTCTCCCCAAGGATGTGTGCTGAGCCCTCTTCTGTTCACTCTGCTCACATATGATTGTACAGCCACACATCCAGGCTGTCATATTGTTAAGTTTGCAGATGATACAGCGGTGGTGGGATGCATCACAAACAATGATGAGTCCAGCTACAGACAGGAGGTGGAACACCTGGAGAGCTGGTGCAAAGAGAATAATCTTCACATGAATGTGAAGAAGACAAAGGAGATGATTGTGGACTTCAGAAGGAACAAACACACCCATGCCCCACTGAACATAGGTGGATCTGCGGTGGAAGTGGTCTCCAGCTACAAATACTTGGGTGTACACTTGAATGATAACCTCAGCTGGAGCAACAACACCACCAGCCTGATCAAGAAAGGTCATCAGAGACTCTACTTCCTCAGACGGCTGAGACGAGCTGGTCTGAGCAGCCCAGTTCTCACCTCCTTCTACAGGTGTGCAGTGGAGAGCATCCTGTGCTCCAGCATCAATGTGTGGCATGGAGGCTGCACAGTTGCAGAGAGGAAAGCTCTACAGAGAGTGGTGAAGGCTGCACAGAAGTCTGTTGGAGTCAGTCTCCCCACCATCACAGACATTTACACCTCCAGATGCAGGAAAAGAGCCACCTGCATCATGAAAGACCTCACTCACCCAGCACACTCACTCTTTGCCCCACTCCCCTCAGGACGGAGGTTGAGGAGCATCAAATGTAGAACCACTAGACTGAGGAACAGCTTCTACCCTGAGGCTGTTAGACTCATGAATAAATAAATAATAAGAATAAACACTGCAAAATATCACATCATGCTGATGCTGATCTGTTTTCTTGTTGCTGTGTTCATCTGTGACCATCTGCTCATACAGACTCATGTTCGTGCTGCTGTTTATAATGATGTTTTTCCACTACATTAGGGCTTAGTGTATTACTAGTTGATGTTTCTCTTAGTTAATTCTAGATGTTATTACTGTTTTTCTCTTGCATTTGTTGTTGGATGTAACTGGGACCCCGTGTACATAATCTCGTTTTCATCACATGTACCACATGCGGTGCAAATGACAATAAAGACTCTCTGACTCTCTGACTCTGACTCTGGACAGTTGAACCTGGAGGCATCCACCCCTGTTTAATGATGGACGGTTTCTTTTCACAAAGATGGCCTCCTTTACTCCTCTCTCAAACCATTGTTCCTCTCTATCTCTATCAAATGTGGATATCCTAACTGGGCCTTCCTGAAAGCAGAGAAGAAACCCAAACAGGACTCCAGCCAGCCATCAGGTGAAAAGAAGGAACCCAGACCAGTGGCCATTCTGTATGTTGCGGGAGTTTCAGAGACATTGAGACGTTTATTTTCTAAACACAACATCCCAGTGGCTTTTAAACCCCAAAATACATTACGGCAAAAACTGGTTCATCCCAAAGATCCAGTCCCCCGGCACAAACAGAGTAATATTGTGTATGCTGTTCAGTGTCAGGAGGGAGATCAGGTGGGCCTGAGGGCAGCCAGAAACAACCTGGACTGGGGCATCAGAAAGGCAAAGAGGCAGTATTCCGGGAAAATAGCTCACCGTTTCAAGGACAGCAGGGATACACGCAGTCTGTGGCAGGGAATACAGACCATCACAAACTACAAACCATCCCCCCAGACCTGTGACAGCTCAGCCTCTGCGCTGAATGAACTGAATGAGTTCTTTGCTCGGTTTGAGGCAAGTAACAGCACACCAGCACATAAACTCCCCCCCTCTCCTGATGGCCAGGTGCTGACGCTGTCCTCAGACAGCGTAAGGCGATCATTCATCAAGATTAACGCCCGGAAGGCCTCTGGTCCTGACAACATACCTGGTCGTGTGCTGAAGGACTGTGCAGGGGAACTCGCAGCGGTCTTCACGGACATCTTTAACATCTCACTGAGCCAGGCCATCGTCCCCACCTGTTTCAAAGCCACCACCATCATCCCTGTCCCAAAGAAGGCAACGCCCGCATGCCTCAATGACTATCGCCCAGTAGCACTCACCCCCATCCTGATGAAGTGCTTTGAACGGCTAGTCATGAAAAGCATCACATCTGTCCTCCCTGCCTCCCTGGATCCCTTCCAATTTGCATACCGACCTAATCGCTCAACCGACGATGCCATCTCCTCTGCCCTCCACACAGCTCTCACACATCTGGACACGAAGGACTCCTATGTTAGAATGCTGTTCATCGACTTCAGCTCGGCATTCAACACCATCATCCCCCAACAGCTCATCCTTAAACTGGACAGTCTGGGGCTGAACACCTCAATGTGTAACTGGCTGCTAGACTTCCTGACCGGGAGACCACAGACAGTGCGGGTCGGGAGTAACACATCTAGCACCATCACATTGAACACAGGGGCCCCACAAGGATGTGTGCTGAGCCCCCTTCTATTCACCCTGCTAACACACGACTGCACACCATCGTACAGCTCCAACCACTTCATCAAGTTTGCGGACGACACAACAGTGGTGGGTCTCATCAGCAACAACGATGAGACGGACTACAGGAACGAGGTGAGCCGCCTGGCCTTGTGGTGCGGACACAACAATCTCACTCTCAACGTGGAGAAGACAAAGGAGATTGTTGTGGACTTCAGGAAGAGGGATGCCCAACATGCCCCTCTGACCATCAACAGCACCGCAGTGGAGAGAGTAGACAGCACCAAGTTCCTGGGAGTGCACGTCTCAAAGGACCTGTCCTGGAGCAGGAACACTGCAGCACTGGCAAAGAAGGCTCACCAGCGTCTCTACTTTCTCCGCAAGCTGAAAAGGGCTGGAGCTTCAACCCCCATCATGAGCACCTTCTACAGAGGTGCCATAGAAAGTGTCCTGACCAGCTGCATCACTGTGTGGTTTGGTGCATGTACTGCATCCTGCCGCAAGAGCCTCCAGCGCATCGTGAAAGCAGCTGAGAAGATCGTGGGCACCTCCTTGCCCTCACTGCAGGACTTACACAGCAAACGCCTCACTCGGAAAGCCCACTGCATAGCAGGTGATCCCACACACCCACTACACAGCCGCTTTAGACTGCTGCCATCAGGGAGGAGACTGAGGAGTCTCCAGGCTCGAACCAGCAGACTGAGAGACAGCTCTGTTCATCAGGCAGTCAGGATGCTAAACACTCTGCCTGCTCTGCCCCCCCTCCCATTTGAACTGCCTTAACACTAAAACTTTCTCACACATTACCACACAACACAAAGATTTTAACACTGGACTCTGTGTCATCAAACGGGTTATTCACTAAACTCTCGGTCATGTGCTCATACAGTTTGCACTACTTCTCATACTTGCACTAATGTTTGTATTACATCACTGCCTATAGTCATAATACTGTTTACATTCTCTGTTTACATTTATTAATACTGTTTACTTTTATTACTACTGCTTACATTTAATTACTACTGTTTACATTTACACTACTCTAATATCTACACCACTGCTGATACATATACAGTGTGCTCTGAACGGTCTTATTTAGGGATGCCCAATGTGCCTTACTGCATATGCCACTTTTTGCCTCTATAACAACATCAACTACTACCTCATACATATACTGTGTACATTAACTCATACGCTGCTTTGCCACTTTGCAAATGTCAATGCTAGAAACCTTTAGTTTATTTTAGTTATACTTTTTATACTCTTTTTTTATACTAGTATGCAAAAACTCAGGACAGTATTATGTTCATTAAATGTTTAATGTTTTAGTTTTAGTTTTAGAGTTGGTGTAAATTTTCATACTCTTATACCACTATGCAAAAACTCAGGACAGTGTTAGTTTTACTATTTTATGCTTATGTCTATTATTATATGTTTCAGTGTTTCAATGTTTAGATGTTTACTGTTGCACCGAGGGACTGAGAGAAACGCAATTTCGGTCCTGTGTATGTCCTGTACAGTACATATTGCAGATCTGACAATAAAGTTGACTTTGACTTTGACTTTGATGTGATCAGTGTTATATCGGGGAAACTAAACAGCCACTGGCCAAAAGGATGGCCCAGCACTGAAGATCAACATCATCAAGTCAGGACTCTGGGGTCTACACTCATCTCCAGGCCAGCGGTCACTCTTTCAGGGATGAAGATGTTCACATCCTTGATAGAGAGGAATGACGGTTTGAGAGAGGAGGTTGGGAGTTTTTAAAAGCCTCAGGAATCTTTTGCAGGTGTTTGAAGTTAATTTGTTGATTCAGATGATTAGGTTAATAGCTCATTTAGAGAACCTTTTCATGATATGCTAATTTTTTGAGACAAGAATTTTGGGTTTTCATGAGCTGTATGCCAAAATCATCAGTAGTAAAATAATAAAGGACCTGGAATATTTCAGTTGGTGTGCAATGAAGCTAAAATATATGAAAGTTTCATTTTTATCATTACATTATGCAAAATACTGACCTTTATCACAATGTTCATTTTTTTTAGAAGGACCTGTATACAAGTGGGTTTTAGAAGAAGGAAACTGTAAACCTCCACGTTCCACCACTGGCCGATTCGTGCAACTTTGACCAACTGATGCCATGTTTTTGGTTCCCAGTTCTGGAGGGTCTGTTTGACTGGATGGTCTTTCCCAAAATTCTAGACTGGGAGAAAAATAATAATATTTATGTTAAAAAAAATCACAACTGCATTAAGTTTAATTAAACTAAAATCCAAATAAGGAACTAAAATGTAATAAATAAAAATAAAAATAAATACTCAGGATGGGAGAAATTCTCAGTTCAGTGTGGACCAGAACTCAGTATCATGGCTAATTTATTTTTATTTGTTTTCTTTGTCCCGCGTTTCACATAAGTTACTTCCATTCTTCTGCTTGTTAGAAAATTTGTAAAATAACAAATACTGTACAATAAAAAAGGAGAAGTAAAACAGCAATACAGCAATATTAAATTTAATGTTGAACTCATTAAGTCCTTGTCTCACACTGAGGTTTTTATCCTGTCCCACAAAAATTCTAATTTAGCATTGGATCCCAATAAGACACTTTCAGCAGGTTATTGCTAGAAGTAAAAATGTGAACAGGCTTCAGTTTTTCCCCACAAAATAAAGCCTAACATTGCACTGTCAAAGAGGTCATTGATGTATGTGCCACAACTGTCTGCACCACCAAGAAACATGGGGAGAGCAATTTACTATGCTCACCAGACACTCTCATCTTCAAAGGATGCTGTTAAAGCAGAGTTTGCATGGTTCTCTATCCACACTCACCTAATCCAGCCTATCCTGCCACTGACTATCACGTAGTGTTAGATTACAGTTTGTGTCAATTGAACTCCCCTTGAAAAATCAATATTAAAAATATTGATGCTGTGGCTTGTTTTTAATCTCCTTTTTATGAAAACATATTAGTCTCTAAAGTAGTTACACAAGTGTATAAGAAGACTTGTATGCGTACAATAAGATCTGCAGGCATACCAAATGTTTTACAAATGTGCACTCACAAATGAACAGTTTAACTGTACACATTTCAATTTGCATAAGTAGGAATATTCTGCACATGAAAATGGTCAAATAAATGTACAAAAATCACCTGCTATGGACGATCAGTAATTTTGAGTGCCTGGATCTGTTTGCTTGTAACTGTGACTTTTGAAAAATTCTTACTGCTACAGATACAAAAAGGTAATCCTGCGTTCAAGACTCAAAAAAAGGTGGGGCATCTGAGCCTTACTAGATTTACTGTTATTGGGCAAAAAAGATGCATTTCTAACTTGGTACAATATATTAAAATGGATACATACTCTTAATACACATTTACCTGTATTTTCTTTTTCTGCTATAATTATTGGAAACTACATTTTTTAATGTATTTCTTTTAGCAGCGGATGAAAATAAAGAAAATTATCAAAGTTCATGCTCAATAATTCAGGTAAAAAAATCCAACAAAGTTAAGTCAGGTCATCTGGATGGTGTCTTTTTGTTTGTTGTTGTTGAAACATTTCACCCTTCATTCAAAGGACTTCTTCAGTTTGAGGAGTGACAACAAACTCAGTCCCACTAGAACTTTAATGTTTTGAACCACTTTGGCTATGGCTGCCTCAGAGCAGTCGACGGGGGAGAGGGCGGGCCCCAGAAACCATCTTATCACCAGCAAACTGTTTGGTCCACTATGTGAGTGTGCTGTTTGTGGGACTAAGCTTGTTGTGGCTCCTCAGACAGAATAAGTCCTTTGGATGAAGGACGAAACGTTTCAACAACAAAAAATAGAAATTGTCCAGATGACCGGACTGAACTTTGTTGGATACCAAAAATTATATATTTTTCTGATAGGTTTTGCAAAGGACAAATAACCTAACCATTTTAAGTATGGTAGTTAATTTCAAATGTACAGTTCACTCACAAAATAAATATCAAACATACAGTATATAGTATTTAGTATTTTTTTTTTCTCCAAAAGAAGAATGTTAACTTTGTGGACTGTGTGTACATGTCAGTGTATCTCTTGTGCCTGTCCCAAGCCTGGGTCAATGGTGAGGGTTGTGTCAGGAAGGACATCCGATGTAAAACACTTTTGCTAAAACTGTGGCAGCTGTGTGACAGGATTCAACACTCACTGAGAACATTTGTTGCAGACATGCATGGCTGAGCACGTGGACTTGACACCAAACAGGATATGGGAAAGAAAAAAAACAACCAACCATCAGCCAACGAGATTGAAGATATGAAGAATTCATTGAATTTCTGTGTCACACAAGTGTCAGCTTTTTGGACTGTGCAATTCTCTCTAAAATAGTTAATGAATCAGGTGTTTAATTACGAAGGTAAAGATATACAGGTAACCCCCGACCTACGGCGCCTGCAACCTACAACAACACGGACCTACGAACATATCATATTTAATGATTTAATAAAAATATGAAAAAAAATCGGGGTTTTTTGTGTTTAAATGTTATTAATTTCATGTGTACAGCACTTTGTTGCAGCTGTGGTTGTTTTAAAGGCTTTATAAATAATATTTTTAATAAAAATGATAAGTTTTTATCATAATTGCGCAACTTCCGGCCGTTCCAGGAAATGCCCCGGCAGCCATTTTAGGTAGGTCTGTTGTCCCGGCAGCTGGCTGTGAGGACTGTGTTTGTTCCAGGATTGCCTCATATGGATAAATTACTAGCTGGAATCGCTCTGTGAACTCTGTGGACGTCTCAGCCTGGAGCAGCAGCCGCGGATCGATCGCCGATCGCTCAGTCATCGCCCCACCGCCGCGCGAACACCAGCTCATGGCCTGGCTAACACGCAGCTAGCAGAAGCTAACACAGGCCTCGAGCAGCTGCCGTGGTTCGCTCGCCGAGCCGCCGCGCTGCTCGGCCCGACAACATCAACGCATGGCAACCTAAGATGTTGACTTTGACCATCTCAAAGTAAGAAATTATATTTTTATTTATTCTGTATTAATTAATTATTTTATTCTGTAATAATTTACAGCATTGAATGTGCTGTGCTGAATAGCAATGTTTACATTACTGCACACTGCACACTACTGTACATGCTGTACAGTTACTGTGTGTGTTTATGGATGAATGTGTGGTGTAATGTGTTAGATAAGTGTTTTTAAATAAAGTTCTGTGCATGTTTATGGTCCAGTATGTCCGTTTGTTCAGTCTCATGCCGATAAATGTGTGTGCGGCGCTCTGTTAGCGTTATTTCCGCGACGTACGAACAAAATCAAGACCTGCGAACAAGACGTTATTTTCACCCCCGAGCTACGGCAGAATCAAGCTGCGAACGGTCCTTAGGTCCGGAACTCGTTCGTAGGTCTGGGTTCCCTGTTTGTTTAACAACCCATTAAAATACATAAGAATGCAGAAAATGACATCTACTTTAATTCAGAATTTTCTGGAGGAGGATCCCCCTGACATCCCCCACACACCTTACAACTGCTTCTAACACCATTGGATTATGAGCTATTTTGTCAAGTTAGAAATGTACATTCTCCCAATAACTTAGTAAATCTTTTAAGACCAGATATCCTATATTTTCACCAGTACTTGAATGCAGCATTACCTTTGTAAATCTGGAACAGAAAGAAAGTCTCACAAGTCACATTCACAGGCAATCTGATCCGTGTGTTGACTGGATCATCTGCAGCAGGTGATCTGTGCATTTATATCGGATTATTTGTTTGTGCAGAATATTCCTATGTAATTTGAACTGTGTACGTTTGAAAAACTTGTAACGTTATTTGTGATACTTGTAGTGCACATTCATAAAACTTGTAATCTTGTGTTACTACTTTTGAGGCTAATTTAGCGTAATACTTGTTGTCATCATTTTTTAAAGGGCTAATATATAAAATGATGTGCTTGTCACCAAACCTTAGGGCTTTGAGGGTATATCTGGAGCCTCCATTTGCTCTGCTCAAACCTTTAAAGGATCAAAGTCACTCTCCAGCAGAGCAGAGTGGTGGTGACTACAGTGCAGCAGGGGCACAACTCCCTCTTTGCACCATTGTGATGTGGTTGAAAGGAGCTGAAGCTGCTCAGAATAGATTATGCTGCTGGACGGGAGCAGAGGAAAGTGGCAAAAAGGCATTAGGGTGAAGAAGGGAGGCATGGGTAAGAAGACAGGGGGATGTGGGGAGCGTGCTGGAGCGGAGGGGGTGGGAAACGAGTGCCAAAATCATTCCTTTCTGATGCCAGCACACTTCATCCCATTGTCTTTTTGTTTCTAACAAGCATGGCCAAACACAGTCCGCAGTCCAGATGAAGCGCCGGGCCACTAGTCTGGATGACATGTGAGGCCACTCCACACACCCGTCTGCCAAGCTTCTGATACTCACTTTGCCAAAATGGCCACTGTTTTAATTTGCTGGTTCAATGTTGTTTGAACAAGCAAGGGCAACGACTTCCACCTTGGATTGTTCCACAGGATTATTATTTCTGCCACTGCAAAGGCCAACAAAACAGCAGAATGATAACAAGAAAACTGTGTGCCTTTTGGTTTCCAAGTTTACTTTTGGACAAATAGATGGGTTATGTGATGCTTTTTGTGTTGCCTGTAAAGGTTTTCATTAGGTTTTGATCACCAAAACTTTGCAAATAGGACTCCCCCAAAAAGTTTTAAAACTTTAATATGAGTACTTTAATTCCCCTGGTCCAACTCTCTTCTATCTTTGATTTATAGTTTTTTTTAGTTTGTTTGTTTGTTTACTTTTGGCAGGTATGTGTAAATGACTGTATGTTAAACAGAAATTACATGTCAGCTCTGTAGACTCCAGTGAGCTGATGATGAATGCAATTAGTTTCACATTGCTAATGCATAAATAATGACTCCCCCCTGGAATGGAGTGTGTCCTCTGTCAAAATGCTGTCTTTCAAAACTCAGAATCTCTCCTCTTCCCTCAAGCGCTTTCTATTTTATAGGCTAATAGAGGTCAACAATTGAAATGTGCGGAGTGGTTTCCAAGTTGTACGAACACTTTTCCCTAAACCCATTTGGTAATTAGCTTATTTTAAAGATGGGTTCTATGGGAAGTTTATGAACCAGTAGTATTATCTGATGTAGATAGATAGCTCTTTAAATGACCCAAATTTAGAGAGACATGTTTTATTTCTGACTGGATGAAGTTAACATCTAGTTTGAGAAGGTTCAAGAACAAAGTTGATTGCTGCCATCTTAAAGCAACTCCAGGCTCAAAAATGTTATGGTGCTTCACACAGAGACGTGCAGTCAGGGGAGGCAAGTGAGGCAGTGGCTCTCCTGTCATCATGACAAGTTAAATACTAACAATGATAAGAGAAAATACATTTGACCACTTGCCTGTTCTATAAAAGTGTTTTC
>JBBPBX010023134.1:0-10581 GCA_038048925.1 Garcialebias charrua | reverse complement strand
ATGTCGCAAAAAATGCCTATTTTTCTGGACTTCCTCATGGAGCTCAACGCTCCTGGGCGGAACCCGGAGCTCCCATCATGTTGCCACTATCCCGACTCCTTGATGTCGCGGGAATGGAGACAGTGGGCCTTGCCAGTGCACGCCTGATAGAGGAGACTCTGGCGGCTCACCTGGCGCCCGTAGCCACGGGAACGAAACCAGCGCTACCCAGTAGGGCCTGCCACGTTTTGGAGAAACAACTCGAGAAGTGCTACAGAGCTCAGGGCCTTGCGACTCGCGCAATGATTGCATCAACCATGGTGCAGGCGTACCTGGCAGAAAAACTGCAGGATGTCCAGGTAACAAAAAAATGTGCAAGCCACAACGGAGGCCATGGAGAAGGCCCACCGTGCCTCTGACCTTGTGCTCTGCATGAAGGGGACAATAGCAATTTCCCAAGGCAAAGCAATGGCGGAAATAGTCATTGCCCAATGCCATCTTTGGCTAACATTGTCGGACCTCCCGGATAACCAGAGGTCCACTTTCCTCCAGCACCCGATCGAGTCGACAAGACTCTTCGGGGGAGCCCTGGAACGCGTCCAGGCCAGGCTGGAACAAAGACGCAAAAAGGCAGAAGCCCTCCGCGAGGGGTTGCCGAGGAAAAGCTTTGCATCCCAAAGGAGGACATGCGTGGCCTCCCACGGAAGAGACCCGCTGGTGACAGTGAAACTTTCCAGTACCGGCCGAGGGCCTCTTCAGTGACCCCTTACGGAACTGAGATTCGGGCCTGATGAAGCAGGACGAACTGATAATTTTACAGGTTTTCCCGCCCACGCGGTACAGGAACCTAACATTTTGAGCCCAGTCTCTACTTGTAAAATACTACGAGGAGCTAGTGACATGTGTGCGTGCACCAAACATGACTCGCCTACTGTATGTGTAAACAAAACAAACACTGTTTCAGGCATGTACAAAAATAAAAGTACCAAAGCACAGACTGCCCTGGTTCTTGACTCGAGTCCCATTTTTATAAAACACAAACCATGTGGTCAAACTATGAACCATAGCAAGATACACGAGCTCTGCCAGGGACGGTCAGATCTCGCGATATCTTCTGTTGGGCTGACCAGCCTGCTCGAAAGAGCGCGAGAGGGGTCAAAGGCCACCCTCTCAGTGCAAAAACATGACGAGTAGCAATTCAACATGCCGTCCAGGATCAGTGCGCATGCGCAGGCCTGGAAGGCATGTCTACCAAATGATTGGGTCATGACAACGATATGTCACGGGCTCAAGTTGCAGTTCAGAAAAAGACCGCCCCACTTCACATGGGTGCTGCAATCTAAGATTAACCCTACACGTGCACACGTGCTGAGGGAGGAAGTTTTGACGATGCTGCAAAAGGGAGTGATTAGTTTGGTCTCAGGACGCAAACTACGCTCTGGCCACTACAGCAAGTACTTCCTGGTGCCCAAAAAGGATCATTCCCTGAGACCGATTCTGGATCTCAGGACTCTCAACAAAATAATTAAAACCTTTAAGTTCAAGATGCTTACACTGCGGCAAGTTCTCCAGTCTGTGAGACCAGGAGACTACACGTGTACAATGGATTTAAAAGATGCCCATTTCCACATAGGTGTGTGGAGGAAACAGAAAGTTCCTCCGTTTTGCGTTCGAAGGGAACACTTATGAATTCAAAGCCTTACCCTTTGGTTTAAAGACGGCTCCTTGTACATTTACTAAATGTTTGAATGCAGCCCTGACCCCTTTAGGAATCAAGGACTCAGGGTCATAAATTACTTGGATGACCTACTGATTCTGGAAGGAAGCAGAACGCAGGCCCAGTCACACTCCTATAGGGTGATCTCTCACCTGGAGTCTCTCGGTTTTGTTATAAACCTACAAAAAAGCGATATAACTCCATCACGGGTTACCGTATTTCTGGGAGTACAGATCGACACTGTCCGGTACTAAGTATGGCTCTCAAAGGAACGAGTTTCCTCCATTCGTCGTTGCCTGGAAAGATTTAAACTGGACTAAGGGGTCCCTGTGAAAACGTGCCAACGCCGTTTAGGCCTCTTAGCGGTAGCTATTCCCTGTGTACCACATGCATTACTGAAAATGCGGGCCATACAAGTATGGCTAAACCGACAGACACAACCTGCCCTGACTAATCAAGCAGGAAAGGTTAGGATAGATTCAGAGTACCTGAGGGCCCTGGAACCTTGGAGAGATTTGTCCGTTTTCAAGGAAGGGGTCTAACTGGGAAGGGTGTCATCTCGTGTAGTAATCACGACGGACACCTCTAAAACAGGATGGGGGATGATCTGCAGAAATCAGAACGCCTGCGGCCTTTAGATTACATATCAACTTCCTGGAGTTGCTGGTCGTATTCCTGTCATTAAAATACTTATTCAGTAAAGGTCTGATTGCTGGACAGCACATCCTGGTGAAATCGGAAAACAGGACCACAGTGTCCTTCATCAACAGAGAGGGAGGGACAAGGTCTCGGGCCCTTTTTGGACTGACACAGAGGATGCTCACGTGGTGTGCTCCAAGAATCTTGTCACTTAGGGCGACTCATGTCTCTGGTGATCTAAATTATGGAGCAGATGCCCTCTAAAGAGGGCCTCTCTTGGCGTCAGAATGGAGCCTGAACCCACGGATTGTGGAACAGGTCTGGTCATGATTTGGGAGAGCCTCTGTGGACCTGTTCACTTGCAGGGCTAGCTCACAGTGTGCGTTAACTTGAGGGAAACAGATGCACCATTGGGAATGGATGCTCTGGTACATGATTGGCTAGCAGGGGTTCTCTACTATGCCTTTACACCTGTCCCTCTGATCGGGGCGACACTGGAACGGGTGCGCCAGGGAGCCCTCTCCCTGATCCTCATAGCCCCCAGATGGCTACAGAAACCGTGGTTTCCGGAGTTGATTTCAATGTTATCAGGGATACCATGGCAATTGCCTCCTCACTTGGACCTGCTGACTCAGGCACATGGGTAGCTTCTACACCCACGTACGAGGGTTGTGGCAACTTTCAACCTGGCCTTTGAAGGGAACTGGCTGAGAGCCTAAGGCTTTGATTGCTTTATCCCAAAACAAACAGTAACAACATACACAAGGGTACCCCTTGGTGTTTATGTTTTGCCTAAGAAATGTTTAATGGAAGGGTTTCCCCTCTCCCTAACTGATCTCCAACATCAAGATGGGCCCCACTTGTCAGTTGTGCCTTATATAAAAAAAAGTTTTCACCCTAGGGACTTGAGAGGTTACCCTGTGCTTGACCTGGGTTTTCTAACTCCACATTTGTCACCCAATTATTTGTGACATAATGGGTCCCTTTCTCCTCCTGTTTCTCAGGTTGTTCCAGAGAGAAAAAGGAGATGATGAGAACTCACACTAGTGGAGCACGCTTAAGCTGTCTCTAGCTGGTGTTGTTTATCTTTATGCCAAGTTGAAACATCAAATTGATGTACTTTACATTTGGAATTTTTTTCTTTTCAGCCTGTGCTCTCTACATACCTTGTAGAAAGCAGCTGGGAAATACCTGTCTTTTTAAGGCAGATGTTCTCACATGCATTTTGCTGAGCATTTCAAGGGCGTGAATGAATTACGTTCCCATAGCAAGTATGTTGCACCGAGAGAACTTGACTGAAAGGGAACTGAAAGTTATGCACCATAACTCATGTTCCCTGAAGGAAGGGAACGAGGTGCAACATATCTGGCCCTTTTCAATGCTGAAAGCTCGGTGAAGTGCAATTTTGAGAAAGATGGATGGGCGTCAGCCGCTTAAATACCCAGAGGGCGGGGCCTCTGGCGCAACGCTGACGCCCTAGCCGTAAAGGTGTGAATGTATTCCTTCAGGTAATCGCGCGGGGGCGCAATTCCCATAGCAAGTATGTTGCACCTCGTTCCCTTCCTTCAGGGAACAAGAGTTATGGTGCACAACTTTCAGTTTTCTTACATAAAAATAAATAATTTCCAGGTCAAAAGAACAATTGCAAAACAGTGACACGTCATGCTCACTGTTGCATACTGAGGACCTTTTCACTTAGCAGTTTCTCTTCAGAAAAATCAACATGTCGGCTTACTCCGGACACAAACAAGCCCATTCCGTTAAGATTGCACCCATGTACATGGCTTGCAATCCACCTTTGCTGACGGTGTTTGGATTTTTTGTGTTTTGTTTGTTTTTCATCTGGGACATAAACGCGCTACTGGTGTATGATAGACAACAGCTCCTGGACCGTTGTTTTTCTGCCGCTGATTGAATTAAGAGTGTACCCTGTAACCTGATGGTGGTGCGTAGGAGGAGAGCTAGCTTAGCATTAGCAACACGTGCTCCGGCGTAGCTTGGAAAAGAGCGAAAGAATGTTGATTCTCACTGGTACTTTATTACATTATAAATTATATATTACATTATACTTAGAAAACCATACAATGCCAGGTCTCCATGGTGCTAAGTCTAATATTCATACATTAATATATAGAGAGTATAGTCCGTATATCCTTCATCACTCGTTACTGAGGTTGAGCAGTGCAGCTAACGTGTACACACGGTCCAGCTCCCAGCTACACACTGCTGACTTCTATGATGAGTCATGACATATCAAATAAAGGAGGCGCCCTCATGTGGCGTTGGATAGGTACTACAACCGCAGTATACATACCGACGGTTACATAGTCGCCCCAGGAAAGAAAAAGACTGTCCTCAGCCACATGAACAGCGGATAAATAACCATCACTTAGCAGCAATCTATACATAGATCACAATTAAGATTGGTACATTCAAATAAAAAAACCTTCATAAAAAGCAAATAAAATATAAGTACATTGGATTTTTTTTTCAATCCAAAAGATGAACTTTGAATAACCCGGTCATGCAGAATGAATGACACTTTATTGTAGCACAAATAACAGGAGTGTAATAACATGTAAACCAAAGGTGGGCTCCAGACCGCTGGGGAGCGCTAATGCGCTAATCCGCGTATAGCGTACCTAAACAATTTATCAGCGTTACAGCGGTTTGCCTAACTTTTACAATTCATAAGCGGATTTGCACTATTTTTATTTAAAATGCAGTACCGTTAATAACTAATTATCTATCAGTAAAAACGAAAAAACTTATTTACGGGCCCGGACGACTGCTAACAGACCATATCCTGTCAGCGCCGGATGTGGTCCGTGACAAAAAAGCGTCCCCTCAGTCTCTTTGCTAGAGCGAGCGCTCTCAGTTAGCAGCCAGTGTGTTACTCTGCAGCCTTATTGCTTGTTTTCGAAGAGTCAGACGAAGAGTTTTTAACATGGAGGGTGAACTTATGGATGTTTCTCAGCGGCCTACGCGACGCGTCTGGATTTTAAAAAGTATTTCGCATTTGCCCTCTTCAAAATGGCGGCCGCGACGGCCACAGAAGATAAGGACTTTCCATGAAAACACGGTAAAAACAATTATTTCTTTGCTGAGAAAAATATACTTCTTAGCTGACTTTATAGCACAAGGTTTTTCTGAGCTTAACCGGTTCAAATGGTCAAATCTGCTGGTTTAAAAAAAAATATTTCGCCATTTGCGGCCGCCATTTTGAAGAGGGCAAATGCGAAATACTTTTTTTAATCCAACAGATTTGACCATTTGAACCGGTTAAGCTCAGAAAAACCTTGTGCTATAAAGTCAGTGACTTTATAGCACAAGGTTTTTCTGAGCTTAACCGGTTCAAATGGTCAAATCTGTTGGATTAAAAAAAGTATTTTGCATTTGCCCTCTTCATAATGGCGGTTAGCATGTTAGCATTAGCGTCCGCTAGCATTGATAATACATAAGTGCTTTTGAAATTGTGGACCTAAATAAATCAATAAGTGCTTTAGAAATAGTGGAACTAATTTTTGGATTAGCGCTGCCCAGCACTGATGTAAACAAAACAAATCACCTTCTTGTCAGTATGAAAAACATTCTTAAGAACGGGCTCTCTTGAGCTGGAGGTGATTGTGGATGAGTCTAATTAGTGTCTGGATGGTGGCCTCGACAAAACGTCTTCCTCCCTCTGAACTTGTCCCACTGCCTGGTGTGGTGTTGGGCTGGGGCTACATCATTATCATTCATTTGTTCCCTCAAATCAGGGGGAGTGAGTGGTTGTGCTGGGCCCAGTGCTGATGTACTTGCAGTGGTTTGTTCAGAAGAAGTCAGGGCAGAATGGGCATTTCGCATGTCCATGCTCAGCACAACGTTATAGTCACGGTTGGTCCAAGAAATAGCCAGGTCCCACACGAGCCAATATTGACGAAAAAAAGACTCCCCTGTGTGTCCATAAAAGGCTAAAGTATCTCAACAACACTTTATGAGACAGCCAAAATCCTGTTGAGGGTCAGGAGAATTTATCTGAGGTCCAAAAGAGATGTTCGGGCTCCAGTTGTAGGAGGAGAGCGAGCTTAGCATTATTAACACGTGCTCCCGCATAGCTTTTAAAAAAGCGAAATAACATTGATTCTCACTGGTACTTTATTACATTACTTAGAAAACCATACAATGCCAGGTCTCCATAGCGCTAAGTCTAATATTCATACATGAATATATAGAGAATATAGTCCGTATATCGTTCACCACTCGTTACTGAGGTTGAGCAGAGCAGCTAACGTGCACACGGTCCAGCTCCTAGCTACACACTGCTGACTTCTATGATGAGTCATGACATCAAATAAAGAAGGCGCCCTCATTTGGCGTTGGGAAGGTACTACAACCGTAGTATACATACTGACTGTTACAACATTAAAGGTCACCCATAGCTCTGCGTACGGCCGTACGCATGTCCGTACGCGTGTACTGTACGCAGACAGTACACCCGTACTGCTCAGTGTTCGTTCTCGTGTTCATTCTCACGTTTTCGCTCCAAATTCTTGACGTCATTTGAGCAGTTGCAGCCGAGAGCGTTTACCTATGGGACAAATTGAGGTCGCTGATTGGTCATTTGTTGACACGGCCACTGAATTGATTGACAGGTCGGGTGGGGAAAAAGGCGCGAGCTGGCAGCTGCTCCCACAGCAGTGTTCTGTGTTTATATGTTATTAAAAAGTTCTAAAAAATAAAATAAAAACAGGGAGCGCTGGTCCTACAGCCCACACATCAGACCAGAACACCAGGAAATCTGCACAACCTCATACAGCCACGTTGGACCCGAGTTTAATTTGCTCATGACAAATTAATTCATTTTCTCATCATTTCAATCATGGAGTCAATGGTGGAGGAAGAGATCACTGCCTTTTGGCAAAAAAAAACTAAAAAAAGGCCAGATCAAGGATGAAGAAGGGGAATTTAATATATTTGTCAAAGGTGGGCTTATCAACGCTGGGGACCGCTAATGCGCTAATCCGCTTACAGCGGACCTAACGTTTTTGTCAGCGTAACAACGGAGTGACTAACTTTTATAATTCATAATCGGATTTGTGCTATTTTTATTTAAAATGCAGTACCGCTAATAACTAATTATCTATCAGTAAAAATGAATAAACTTATTTAGAGGCTCTTATGCTGGCTCCGTAGATGCTTGTTTTGCCTTTTTCCCCTCCCTCACCGTAAAGAGCAGAGAGGAGGGAGGGTTGGAGGGGGAGCAGAGGGGAGAACAGACACGGATCTACCATGTAGGCAAATGATGCCGTTGCTTGGGGCTTCCAATCAGCAGGGGCCCCGGCCCGGCCCCGCCCCACCCCGGCCAGTCACCTACATCACTAACATTGCTCATGCTTGTTAATGTACATTTAACATAAAAATAATTATAGTTACGATGAAAACAACGCAATACAAAAACCGGTCGATTTCTGTATCCCCCTACTAAAAATGGACTATTCCATCTTGACATCTTCCGGGTCAGAGGTGAACTCGGGGGCTAATTCTGTGGCTAGCTGGTTGTGCTGGGTTTCTTGGATAAATCCGCAGAGAACCCCGCTGTTTCAAGCCAAATTAACGCGGCCGGAGGATTTTATTGTGTGTTTTGTGTCGACCACTCGACGGTGAGTCGTTAGTTTTATGTATTTTAGTTACTTTTCATTAAATCTGTTGACTACCTATAGAATCTTGACATCTTCCGGGTCAGAGGTGAACTGGACGCTAACTCTGTGGCTAGCTGGTTGTGCTGGGTTACTTGGATAAATCCGCAGAGAACCCCGCTGTTTCAAGCCAAATTAACGCGGCCGGAGGATTTTATTGTGTGTTTTGTGTCGACCACTCGACGGTGAGTCGTTAGTTTTATGTATTTGGGTTACTTTTATGTATAAATGCGGTGGCGACACACCCGTGTATTTGAGATTTAAAAGTGGTCTTAGGGATTAAAAGATCATTCTCTTTTTTGTTAATTTCGTGGCCGAATAGAATATATGTACGTAAAGTATTAAATAAATCCTTTGATTTTTGTAATTTCATCCTTTTAGGATCATTTTAGTTACTTTTCAGTTGGCAATGTAGTGCAAATATTGCATAACGCTGCCGGCTACCAATTGTCGAATATAAATAGCGGATTAGATTAGCTTCCCCTAATTTTCATAAGACATTTGTGCTTTTGAAATTGTGGACCTAAAAAAATTAATAAGCGTTTTAGAAATTGTGGAACTAATTTTTTGATTAGCGTTGCCCACCACTGATATTTGTGTTGCATACAAAACAGTCTGGCGCCAGGCAGTTTATCGTGCGACAACGCGTTTGCGTTCGTAAAATTTGAGCTTTGCACATACATGCCCTGCGGGGCTACGCTTGTGCCTCTGCGTACGGACGGCGTATAGCTACGTATGGCCATACGCAGAGGTATGCGGGGTCCTTTAGGACCCCCCCCCCCCTTTCCCCGTTGCTGACGGACCTGCCTGTTTACCTCTGCTGCACTACTCACCTGCCTGCCCGGAGAAATTGCTCCAGACGACGGGGAAAATGAGCTGGCAGGCTGGTGAAGCTCAAAGCCCTGCATGCTGCATCTTCCTCTCCAGCTGATGGTCATAGTGTCCATCATCAGCCTCCTGTGTGCCCGGACTAGGTAAACAACTGGAGTTGTCGGCTGGTGTGGCTCATCACTGCTTGACCCGGAGAGGCTGTTACTGAAAACCTGTGTCCGCTGGCACGCGCTCACTCACTACTGCTCGAACCACCTCGGATAACATCAGGATGTGTGTGGTCAATGCGAGATCTGTCACCAACAAAACTTTCATCCTCAAGGATTACTTTAAAGAGCACAATTTGGACTTTTTCTTCATCACAGAATCTTGGATGTCACCGGGTGAGTCCAATGCCTTGACGGAATTATTACCACCAAACTATCTGTATTTTAACAACCCGCGAACATCAGGTCATCGTGGTGGTGGATTATTAACAATATTCAAATCAACTTTTGACTGTAAATAACTGCCCATCCATGTTTACTGTTCCAACTTTAAAGGGATTGTGACATGATTTTGTAAATTTGAATATTTGTCAGAACATATATATCTTATATCATTGAGCTCTGGTCGTTTTTGCATAATAAATTATAAATATATTAAAATTTCATTCCAATTTATGGTAATTTTTTACCATGAATTATCTGGGACACGCCCCGTGAATTTATGCAAATCTTCATGTGACGTACACGTGGGCACTGGGCATAAGGCGGAGCCTGGCTTGCCCCTTTGTTTGGTGAAAGATCGACTCTTTTTTTTTTTGGTGTAACTTGAAAAATGCTGTCACGTTGTCGCGCATTTGGGTGTTCTAATATCAGCAGTGAACAAGTGAGCCTTCACAAATTCCCAAAAGATGAGAAACTTTGCCTAGAATGGAAGTACAGAGATCTTGTGACCGATGGGTTCCTACTGAGAGTCCTATGTCTGCAGCGACCATCTTACTGCCTATCAGGTACGAGCTGTTGTTTGTTTTTATTTGGGGAGAGTCTATTAATGAGAGTTTTGGATGATTTACTGTTTAAAAAAGATATATGTCAGACGTGACCTGGACTATCTGCCGACATTGCTTGCTAACAGACATTAGCATAGCTACCGAGTCAACACGGGGTGCTATTTAGGTATTTTTAAATTATGTCGGCGCAATCAGGTACGATCTGTTGTTTGTTTTTAATAGAGGAGAGTCATTTAATGAGGGTTTTGGATGATTTACTGTTTAAAAATGATATATGTCAGACGTGAGGTCTATCAGCCGACATCTGCTTGCTAACAGACATTAGCATAGCTACCGAGTCAACACGGGGTGCTATTTAGGTATTTTTAAATTATGTCGGCGCAATCAGGTACGATCTGTTGTTTGTTTTTAATAGAGGAGAGTCATTTAATGAGGGTTTTGGATGATTTACTGTTTAAAAATGATATATGTCAGACGTGAGGTCTATCAGCCGACATCTGCTTGCTAACAGACATTAGCATAGCTACCGAGTCAACACGGGGTGCTATTTAGGTATTTTTAAATTATGTCGGCGCAATCAGGTACGATCTGTTGTTTGTTTTTAATAGAGGAGAGTCATTTAATGAGGGTTTTGGATGATTTACTGTTTAAAAATGATATATGTCAGACGTGAGGTCTATCAGCCGACATCTGCTTGCTAACAGACATTAGCATAGCTACCGAGTCAACACGGGGTGCTATTT
>JBBPBX010023133.1:2858-22632 GCA_038048925.1 Garcialebias charrua | reverse complement strand
AAAAACTGATATCGACGGACACACACACACACACAGCTGAGATGGACAGTGGGGGGGGGGGGGGGGGGGGAATAAATACACGTCAGACCTGCAGGCAGACTGGAGTCAGAAACACGGGCCTCCCCACAGACAGCCTGTCATAATCACACAGAGTGTCACCGAGGCCCACCCACAGTCAGAGACAGAGCTAACGACACGCAGAATTAAACAGACAAGAGACGGAGCGAGGAGCCAGAGGGGAGACGGGGGAGACGAGCCTGCATGAGCGACGTGACAGAAACCCCAGCAGAGACCGAGGCGCCGGCGCCGGAGGACACCGACTGTGACGGACAAACACAAACGCCTCCGAACGTTTCGCAGACGCCGCTCACCAAAACAAACACAAAGAGCCGCGCTCCACTGTAAACTGCGCACGCTCACAGAACTTAACATTATCGATCTGTTGCTTCTAACCTACAAAGCCCTCAACACCCTAGCTCCATCTTATATTCGAGACGTTATTGCTCCATATTTTGCTAACAGAGCACTTCGCTCTCAGACTGCAGGTTTACTCGCGGTTCCCAGAGTTTCCAAGAGCAGAATGGGAGGAAGCTCTTTCAGTTATCAGGCTCCTCTCGTGTGGAAACAACTTCCAGTTTCTGTCCATGAGGCTGACACATTGTCCAGTTTTAAGACTGGGATTAAGACTTTCCTTTTTCATAAATTCTATACAGGTAGTCCTCGGGTTACGACGTTTCGCGGTTACGAACGCCCTTCCATTGAAAAGCATTGTTCGAGTTACGTGGTTTATGCGCCTTTACACCAAAAAATACGGTACCGAAACTCAGCGGAAATTTACAGGAGGGAGGGGGGAGAGTAGCTTGACGCACTCAGTGGAAACTTACAGGAGACCTCATTGTTTGGACAAGCAGACCGGAGCAGAGGAGGTTAGGAGGGGCTAACATGCTAACAGACCTTACTGTAAAACTCTGGACCGCGCGTGGAAAAGTACAGGAGACCTCATTGTTTGGAGCGGAGGTTTACGAGGCAGAGAGGCTACAGCTGAGCAACGAGCTAACATGCTAACAGACCTTGCTGTAAACGCTGTGGACCGCGTGAAGCAGCAGGAAGCTGCAGAGCTCGGAGGTGCAACGAGCTAACATGCTAACAGACGGAGGAAGAATTCACCAGCATACGAGTAGGTTATTAACTCCTTTTTTCTTTCATTATGGCTCCTAAACGTATGTGGTTTTTGATAGTGCTTGGTAAAATACAGTACTGTACATATGAGGTGCCGTTTGGACGTATTTTCCGACTTACGTCTAAATTTGACATACGACGCCGCGTAGGAACGGAACTCGTTCGTAAGTCGGGGACCACCTGTAGTTGTATAGGCTTAGACTAATAGAGGACAAACTGACCTCGTTTCTGAAATGATTTGTTACAATAGTTCTCATTTGATACTATTTCTATCTTAACATGCGCTTATCGGCCTGCCATTGTGTATCTGTTCCTCTCAAACACAGCCGGTCGAAGCAGACGGCCGCTTGTCCTGAACCTGGTTCTGCTAAAGATTTCTTCCTCATGCGTTTTTCCTTTCCACTGTCGCCTTCACGCTTGCTCAAGATGAGAGTTCTGCGATGGAGTTCAACTCACATCAGTCTGCTCCTCACATAAATAATGTTAAATTATTATTTTACGACTATATAAATAAATAAAGTAGAGTTGAACTGAAGCGGCAGGACACCCAGGGGAAGCCTGTAGGAGGCCAAAGCACAAACACACACACACACATGCTTCAGAACAACTGAGGTCACAAACACACTCGTCACAAAGAGTCCAGAAAGAGGCCGCTGACTCATGAACGCCGTCTCACAACAAGAAGGTGATTGAGACGTCATTGTTTCACCGCAGGCCGCCGACACACGCTCTGGAAACACAACGAGAACAGAAGCCGGAGAATGAAAGAGAATACTTACGGTGGAAAAAAAAGAGGAGAAGCGAGTCCCTCGGGAGGAATTGAAGTGGCTTTAAGATTAAATTGAGAGAGGTGCGAGACGGAGGGAGAGCGGGGAAAGAGACAACTTCCTAGTGCGGTTAATGACTATTTCTTTCTTTCATGTTCTTTCCGTGTCCTCTTTTTCCGCCTTCACGTGTCAGTTGGTCTGCTCCGTCCTAAAGGTTGTTCCCGTGTGTTCGTCCTGTTCCTCTGTAAACCCCATCCACCTCTGCCCCTCCTCTGTCCACCCTGAAGCATGCCAGATCCTCTGTGCCAACTGTGAGGGGACTGTCAAACCTCCCCCCCCCCCGTCCTCCCCCCAACGCCAGTCCCCTGACACCTGCTGCCTGGGTGACGGAGACTCAAAGACAGCGAGTAGGGTTTGTGTTGGTGCACGGTGAAGCGAGCGCAGCTCCTCGACACGAGGGAGCTGAGCCGACACATAATGTGACGGACGGAGACGTGAAACGGGGATAAAGAGGAGGTTTATTACAGCTGGAGGAGGCCCCCGGAGCGCTTTGGCCTCGCAGCAAAGTATGTGCCGCAGCAGGACTGCAGGCTCACATGCTCCTGTCAAGTTACCTTTGGGTCACCCTCCTCCTGGAGTGATTTAGCAGTGCGTGTGCACACGTGTGTGTGTGTGTGTGTGTGTGTGTTAGACGCAAAGGGTCACAGGTCAGGGAGTCGGCTTGCACCTTCACAGCAACAATCCTCAGTTTTGTCCAAAGTTCACCTGGGCGGAACATGTAGGGGAGTGTTTTCATCAGTGGTGGGATGTAACTACGTACAAGTACTTTGTTACTGTACTTAAGTACATTTTTCATGTATTTGTACTTAAGTAGAATTAAATGTGGGTACTTTTACTTTTACTCCACTACATTTTACATGAAGTGTCTGTACTTTCTACTACATTTCTAAAATGTGTTGAGTTACAAGTTACTTTCACGTTGCAGTTTTTTGATTTGTCGTTAGTTTGAAAGTAACTGATGTCAAGAGAGGATCGGTCCATTGAATCACTGCAAAGTGGACAGGTAACATTAGACCTGCCTTCAAGAAGAGCTGGACCAATGACGTACAGTATATTCTATCTAGTATATACACCATTGAGCTGGGAGCACCCACAGCACCACTAACACACCCAAAATGGATTCCACCGCGGAGAGTCAGCCAGAAGATACTGTACACAATACCCATGGCCTTATTGAAATATTATTGAAATAGTATTGAAAGACTATTGAAATATTATTGAAAGACTATGGAAAATTATTGAAAGACTATTGAAATATTATTGAAAGACTATTGAAATATTATTGAAAGACTATTGAAATATTATTGAAAGACTATTGAAATATTATTGAAAGACTATTGAAATATTATTGAAAGACTATTGAAATATTATTGAAAGACTATTGAAATATTATTGAAAGACTATTGAAATATTATTGAAAGACTATTGAAATATTATTGAAAGACTATTGAAATATTATTGAAAGACTATTGAAATATTATTGAAAGACTATTGAAATATTATTGAAAGACTATTGAAATATTATTGAAAGACTATTGAAATATTATTGAAAGACTATTGAAATATTATTGAAAGACTATTGAAATATTATTGAAAGACTATTGAAATATTATTGAAAGACTATTGAAATATTATTGAAAGACTATTGAAATTTTGAAAGACTATTGAAATATTATTGAAAGACTATTGAAAAACTGTTAGGACAGATTCTCTCTCCCAAAAGAGCCAGACTGGATTTAAAAAACTTTGAAAACCAACTTCTTCTGAACTTGAACAATAAATTCTTGCTGCAATATTAAAATGTGTCAGTTCATGGATGTTAGGAGACAAGAGATGTCTCCAAATGTCTCGACACTCAGGTCCAAGTTTTGAAAATGGTGTCAGGAAGTTAAAATATTGTTCACTATTGACCCATTACGAGGTTGACTAGACAGTATTTTAACTAGAGTTGAAGACAAACTGCAGTTGAAATGATCAGATGTTCCTTTGTTAGGTCTAATGCTCCTTTTTTCAAACAGACAACTTACATGTTTTTACTGCAGTTAAAATGACACATTGGTTTTATTTTGTGTTGAATACAAACTTTCAAAGGTATAATCATTCCTCTTTCTTATTTTGCTTAATGACATTTAACTCTGCATGTCATCCCTGAAATTCTGACACACAGAATCACAAGTCCAAGTGTGAACTGTGTCACAGAGTAAACACAATAAAAACATGTATTATCTGCAGCCTTGTTCATTAAAACAATACTATTGATGTATTACAGAAAATGTATGCACACTTGATATTGTAGACCATTGCGTTGGGTAATACATTCAGCAAGTACTTTTACTTTAATACTTTAAGTATTTTTAAAAGCAAGTACTTATTTACTTTTACTTAAGTAAAAACATTAATATGGTACTTCTACTTTTATTAGAGTACATTTTTGTCTGTTTATGTGTACTTTTACTTAAGTACAGTGTTTGAGTACTTTCTCCACCTTTCATGTGGGCTATGGAAGGGGGGGACTAGAGGGGGAGGCGGTGGGGTGAGTGAGTGGAGCACCTGTTCCACCATTTTGACGGACAGGCCTGCGTGTGCTGCTTCAGCATGTCATGGAGAAGCGAGGAGACTGGGTGACGTAGGGGGGCGACGCTGAAAAGTTGGGAGTTTTTTTTTCTTCTTCTTCTTCTTCTGCCAACAAAACAAAAAGACGACGTTCGAAGTCGTTTTATCTGATGTCGGCGAGAACGACTGACAGATCCACTCAATCAGGCCACAACGGGGCGACGCTGGCTCCACGCGGGCCCATTAAGAGTTGCCATGGAGCACTTAATGGAGCACAAAATGAACGAGGAGCTAAATGTAATAGATTGCTGCAGACGAACCAGCTCTTCCAGGTGCTGTGCACCCACGCTGTCTGTGCTGGTGGTAAACCTCCACGTTGACGGCCTCTCGTGCACCACGTCCCTCACACGGACACCGGCTGCACTGACATTACCGTTAGGAAGGTGATGTCATTATTGCTTCTCCCACCACAGTTTCACCCTCTCTCCTCTGCAGCCGGGACTCCCTTTCTGATTAGCACCTGTTACCTTCCTTCTTTCTCTCCCCCCTCCTCCCTTCCACTCTCACACACACACACACACTCACTACGGTGCTAATCCTGCTGTGTCTGATGAGCAAAGGGTTTTGCTTCTGAAATATCATATTCTGAAATATCATATGCTTTCAGAATCTGTTGGAATCCTGGCAAAAACCAATGCAGATATGTTCCTGTCTTTGATTTTATACATCTACCTTATAATGCTTTGCTAGTTTTTGATACTTTGTTAAAAAAAAATTTTTAAATGTTTTTCTCTCTTAGAAAAACAAAAGAGAGAAATACATTTAAAAAAAAATTTTACTCAACCTTTTTAGTATGTACGCATTTTCCGACTTACGCCGATTTTCGAGTTACGAACGGGCGTAGGAACGGAACTGCGTCGTAAGTCGAGGACTACCTGTAGTTGTTTTTAATATATTTGCTCAGGCTCGGTTTTGAAAACAGGAGAAACGCTTCCGACTGACCAAGATATTAATTGGACCATAAATCAATCACCACAGAAGTGCAAGCAAATTATAATTCCATGGATGTAATGTTTTTATACTTTATTTTATTTTTAAGGAAATTCTACCATTGCTGTTCAACATTATTTAGTTTTTAGCAGGTCGCTTTTGTAAATGAGTCCACGAGGCTCAATGAGATTTACCTGACTAAATAAAGGTTGAATGAATATTTCTCTGTGCATGGATCATCTGCAGTAGTTCATGTTGCAACAGGTTTCCAGACTGTGAGTTTGTGTTGGATGGACGGTTTGGTGTTGGTGTCGAAGCTGCCCTCTTCGTTAACTCTGCACACTGTAGGTCCAGCTCTTCAAAGGCTCGCTGGCTCCTGGTGTAAACATCCCTCCACCATGAGCAGATAATGAGCTGAGCACATGCAGCTCGTGGCAGGTGTACGTGTGCCCTCACATGGCTGAACGGAGCAAGAACAACCGAGTCGTGGTGAAGATCCACTCACTGCTGGCTCCTTTGGATTCCCGTCACTCGGCCTCTCGGAGGCGATGAGCAGATTTGGGCATGCGGCGGAGCAACGTATAAAACAAGTAAGAGGTGAAAATACATCAAAGAGACAAGAAACACACTTCATTACATCTGCAGCCGCTCCTCTGGTCGTTTATCACTGCATCTATTCTCACCCCCTCCTCCTCTACCTTTATCACTTCAATCACTTGGCAGAGGGCCTCGTGCCAATCAGAAGGCCTGCTGCCCCGTTTCACTACACACACACACACACACACCTCACAGAGCTCTGTCCGTCATCCATCTGTCAGTCACTGCACTTTGAAGCTCCAGTCTGCTACCAACCTGCACACACACACAGAGGTGCATGCACTGTACGATACACACACATCTCCAGCTGGACTGCTGAGCTCACACACTCACCCAGCTGAATATTCATCATCATCATCGTCGTTCAGAGGCCCAAAGGTTCAGCTCAACAGCAGCTCTGTTATAAAAGGCAGGATCTGTTTCGTGTGGCTTTGTTGTTGCTTTTCCAACAGAAAAGGTTTTGTGGACGAACCTCCGAATCGCTCCTTGCAACACGAACGCAGCTTCCACTTCCACTCGGCGACAGGTGGTTGGAGGAGCCAGATGGCAGCTGAAAGCTGTGAGGAAATGGATGAGAAATGAAGCAGCTTACTGTAAAGTGGGGTTCTGTGGAAGGGTTCTGAACATGTATACAGGTAGTCCTCGACTTACGACGTTTCGGGGTTACGTCACGCATCTCATTATAAAAATTAAGAAATTAAACAATATATTATTTTATGTGTTTAAATGGTCTTGATTTCATGTGTACAGCACTTTGTTGCAGCTGTGGTTGTTTTAAATGGCTTTATAAATAAAGTATTATTATTATTATTATTATTTTGAAGACGATTTACGCAGTTTCCGGTTAGCTGCGGATGCTACAAAACTTGTTGGAGCAAGCTGGACAGACAGCCGGCTTTGGACGGACCGTGTGTCCGATCAGAGGTTGCTGCGCTCGGATACATGAACTGGAAACGCTCTGTGAATTCTGTGGGAGTCTCATAGCTCCCGGGATGAGGAGCCCGGCTGTTTTACAACAGAATACGGCAGATGGACTGAGCTGACGGCGGTTTTACGTCGTAAACAATGGATGGACGGACGGTACGTAGGCCACCGTACAGCAAGCTACTGTAGTTAGCCAGCTAGCTCCCTTTATGTGAATGGAGCCTGCTAGGTAGGAGGGAGACGATTCAACTTGCTCCTTCGTCTTTAAAAACTGTGTTAGGATAGGCTAAGTGCTTGGTAACTGTACAGTACTGTACATTTATTTATTTATTTTAAAAGAATTAGTATGTACCGTATTTTCCGGAGTACAGGAAACCCTCGAGTTACGACACCTGCGACCTACGGCAACGCGGACTTACGATTTGCCTCTTTGAAAGAATGCCGTCGACATACGGCCAAAAAAACGGACTTACGACAGAGGTACATTAGAAGTATGTAATCGAGATACGGCAAAAAAAGTGCGTCATTACGGCAAGCGGCAAGGTGGGGGAGGGGTACAGCACCTTGAGTGTTAGTGCATGACAGTGCGCGTGACCCTGGAGTAGGGGTGGGGCGACACTGCCGTACTATTTAAAGGGACGCGCCATCTTGACCACGTTGTTGAGTTTCGGCGAGAGAGAGAAAAGCAAACGTTCTGATGGACAGAACTGCTCACATCAGGACCACACCGCTGAGCCCACACCTGGCCTAAAATGCTCCCATCATTCATGGTTGAGCACTGGCTAAGCAGTTCCATCTGATCCAGGTTTGAACTTGAGAAAAACATCAGTGTCTACCTACACTTCAGTCAAAGTAAGGACATTTTGTTTCCTTGTTTCCTTTTTCTGCTGCTTCTAGCTTTTTTAGAGTTCATGGACTTTTTCATGCACATGGACTGCACACCAACACCACATGGACTGCACTGGTTTCAAAAACATGATGGTTGCAACATGTTTCTGATGCATGTGATTTTCGGCTGATTTGGTGCTGATTCATGTCAATAAGCTGCTGCTGCTGGATGGATGGATGAATGCATGGGAGTTCCGGCTGATTTGCTGCATTTTGATGTTAACACCTGCTGCACTAAGAGAGGTGTTCATGTTTCATGGTTGACATGTTTTTGCTGCTGGATGGATGGATGGATGGATGGATGAATGCATGCATGGGAGTTCCTTATGATTTGCTGCATTTTGATGTTAACAGCTGCTGCTCAAAGAGAAGTGTTCATGTTTCATGGTTGACATGTTTTTGCTGCTGGATGGATGGATGGATGGATGCATGGGAGTTCCTTATCATTTGCTGCATTTTGATGTTAACAGCTGCTGCTCAAAGAGAAGTGTTCATGTTTCATGGTTGAACTCATTTGCAGATTATGGCTGAGAACTGTTCAGGAAGAGATTTGTATTTTGTATGCTTTGTCTGTGCTGAAAAAAACATTACAGTACTGTACCTGTACATGCTGTACTGGTTTTGTGTGTTTATGGATGAATGTGTGGTATAATGTGTTATCTAAGTGTTTGTAAATAAAGTTCTGTGCATGTTTATGGCCCAGGATGTCCGCTTGTTCAGTCTCATGCCGTTAAATGTGTGTGCAGCGCTCCGTTAGCGGTATAGCCGCGACCTACGTCAGAAATGCGGACCTACAACAGGCACGTGTTTTTGGTATGCGAGAAACGGCAGAATCGACCTAAGTCACACCCGTAGGTTCGGATCCCTGACGTAACTCGAGGGTTTCCTGTATAGGTCGCACCCAAGTATAGGTCGCACCTACGTCAAAATGTGGACCGTGTTTAGCTCTGCTGCAAATGTCTCTTCCACAGGAGCACACAGCAAGGCTTTTAAGAAGATTAACACTTAAAAACAATTAATTGTTTGATAAAAAATTATAGCAAATATGTGTCTGAGCTGAACTTTTCTTTAATAAATGAATAATTTTAGCAGGATAAACACCTAAAAAATATATTTGTTAGCTGACATTATTGTAAGAGTGTGTCTCAGTTTAATTTTTGTTAATAAATGATTACAAATCAGCTTATTTTATAAAAAGCCATATATAGGTCGCACCTGAGTATAGGTCGCAGGCCATGAAAAAATGATAAAAAAGGTGCGACCTATACTCCGAAAAATATGGTACGTATTTTCCGACTTACGTCGATTTTCGAGTTACGAACGGGTGTAGGAACGGAACTGTGTCGTAAGTCGAGGACTACCTGTAGTTGTTTTTAATATATTTGCTCAGGCTCAGTTTTGAAAACAGCAGGAGAAACGCTTCCGACTGACCAAGATATTAATTGGACCATAAATCAATCACCACGGAAGTGAAAGCAAATTATAACTCCATTTTTTCTCGCTGTGAGATCAGCAAACATAAAGTACTGGTAAAAACATAACATCCATCAAACTTACAGTAACTACGAGGAGGATATTAGATTTATTTAAAAATGCTAAAGCACATTTTAAAAACACCACATAATTAGCACAAGCACCAATTAGCAAAACAATTAGCTAAATGAAACACTAAAATACACTACTTTATTAAAAAGCAATGTTTGGTTTCCACACGTGCTAAACCTGAGACAGTTTTAGCACTTTTCCTTTCCTCATGATCGCATCAAGTGAGAATAAATTAAGCAAGCAGCTTCACTCAGAACCAACGCCACAGGTCGATGAAAAGATTCACTTCTTAACATAAAGTCCAAATAGATTTCAGTTTTGTGGACCAGGTCTGTCTTTTTATCAATACCACCGTCTCGAAACCAGACAAAGAAGTCCAGGAAGTCCTAAATAATAGTCCACGTTGAAAAAATGTAGAAAGAATGGTATAAAGTGTCCTTGGGTGTCCTGAAAGGCACTTGTAAATAAAAAGATTATTATTATTATAAAATGGTGATACCAAGAGAAAACACAGAATAAGCATCGACCAAGCAAAAGCTTAGTAAACTACAGGACTAAACATATTCAATTCCATCCATTTTCTTCCGCTTATCCGGGGTCGGGTCGCGGGGGTAGCAGCCTAAGTAGGGAGGCCCAGACTTCCCTCTCCCCAGCCACTTGGAGCAGCTCCTCTGGGGGAATCCCAAGGCGTTCCCAGGCCAGCCGAGAAACATAGTCCCTCCAGCGTGTCCTGGGTCTTCCTCTGGGTCTCCTCCCGGTGGGACATGCCCGGAACACCTCACCAGGGAGGCGTCCAGGAGGCATCCTAACCAGATGCCCGAGCCACCTCAACTGGCTCCTCTCGATGTGGAGAAGCAGCGGCTCTACTCCGAGTCCCTCCCGGATGACTGAGCTTCTCACCCTATCTCTAAGGGAGAGTCCATATTGGGACGTGGAAATTCAATTCAGTTCAGTTTATTTATATAGCGCCAATTCACAACTAAGTTGACTCAGGGTATTTTACAGGAACATTCACATTCATAAAAAAGCCATTTAGTAAAGTTCTCAGAAGCCACAGCAGACAAGTTGAATCTTCACTTCGTTGCAGTCTCCCAACCTGAGCAAGCACAGTGGCAACAGTGGAAAGGAAAAACTCCCTTTTAACAGGGAGAAACCTCCAGCAGAACCAGGCTCAGGACAAGCTCTGCTTTGAGCAGCTGGGTTTGAGAGGAAAGAAAGAAGAGACAAACAAACACAGAATGACAGGTCCAGATATAGGTCCATGTGTATATGAAAGACAAAAACACATGTTAGGATAGAAAAAATTATTACAAATACAAAACAGGTTGAGCAGAGTAAGTAAAGACAGTAGCAGAGTGAAGAAATGTGGTCAGTTTGTCCTCCAGCAGCCTAATGCCCCTTTTCCACCGGTCGGCTCGGGTCGGATGTTACGTCATATGTGCGTCGCAGAGACCCCCTTTCATCCTTTCCCACCGGATATTCCGAGCGGAGCCGCGCGAGATTTCCTGAGATTTTCGGGCTGGTTTCAGAGGGGTACTGAAGCGAGCTCACCCGCTCCGGAAGTAGGAAGGAGGAGACGAGAGCTGTTTTTACGGAAGCGAGGGACGCGATCACTGCAGGACTTTTACATGATAAACACGGTAAAAACAATTATTATTTTTTAAATTTATAGCAAAGATGGGTCTTCAGCTGAACGTGTCCTTAATAAAATCACGTACTGCTCAAAACTGCAGGATTTTAAAAAAATAGGTTCGCCACGAGCAACACGCGGCGCGCGGGCGGCTTTATGTCTTTAAATGTAGCTCAATGAACAGATATAAAATATATTTCATAGCTGACTTTAATAGTACGAGGGCTCCTGAGCTTAACCACGCTTTAATATTGTCACGTATGGTCAAATGTGCTGCATTTAAAGTAGTTTCGCTTTGACTTTTTCCAAAACCTGTGTTTGCACAACGAAAATAAATTATAAAAATTCGAATTTTATTTCAAATAACTCCAACAGGATACATTTCGTATATGAACATGTTGTGATCACACTAGATTTTTTTGAAAAATATCAGCTTTGTGGTTTTTGATAGAATTGATAATATGTGATACAAAGTAGAAAATAATGGACGTAGGTTGACACATTTATGTCTATAAAACATTGAATTTTATTTCAAATAACTCCAACAGGATACATTTCGTATATGAACATGTTGTGATCACACTAGATTTTTTTGAAAAATATCAGCTTTGTGGTTTTTGATAGAATTGATAATATGTGATACAAAGTAGAAAATAATGGACGTAGGTTGACACATTTATGTCTATAAAACATTGAATTTTATTTCAAATAACTCCAACAGGATACATTTCGTATATGAACATGTTGTGATCACACTAGATTTTTTTGAAAAATATCAGCTATGTGGTTTTTGATAGAATTGATAATATGTGATACAAAGTAGAAAATAATGGACGTAGGTTGACACATTTATGTCTATAAAACATTGAATTTTATTTCAAATAACTCCAACAGGATACATTTCGTATATGAACATGTTGTGATCACACTAGATTTTTTTGAAAAATATCAGCTTTGTGGTTTTTGATAGAATTGATAATATGTGATACAAAGTAGAAAATAATGGACGTAGGTTGACACATTTATGTCTATAAAACATTGAATTTTATTTCAAATAACTCCAACAGGATACATTTCGTATATGAACATGTTGTGATCACACTAGATTTTTTTGAAAAATATCAGCTATGTGGTTTTTGATAGAATTGATAATATGTGATACAAAGTAGAAAATAATGGACGTAGGTTGACACATTTATGTCTATAAAACATTGAATTTTATTTCAAATAACTCCAACAGGATACATTTCGTATATGAACATGTTGTGATCACACTAGATTTTTTTGAAAAATATCAGCTTTGTGGTTTTTGATAGAATTGATAATATGTGATACAAAGTAGAAAATAATGGACGTAGGTTGACACATTTATGTCTATAAAACATTGAATTTTATTTCAAATAACTCCAACAGGATACATTTCGTATATGAACATGTTGTGATCACACTAGATTTTTTTGAAAAATATCAGCTTTGTGGTTTTTGATAGAATTGATAATATGTGATACAAAGTAGAAAATAATGGACGTAGGTTGACACATTTATGTCTATAAAACATTGAATTTTATTTCAAATAACTCCAACAGGATACATTTCGTATATGAACATGTTGTGATCACACTAGATTTTTTTGAAAAATATCAGCTATGTGGTTTTTGATAGAATTGATAATATGTGATACAAAGTCTTTATTGTGTTCTTCTTCTAGTGGTGGCTAGTACTGTAGTAAATAGCTTGAGGAACACTACTGCCACCATGTGGTAAGACGAGTAGGATTCTGGACCCCGCCCACAGAAGGGGTACAAAAAAGCTGTGGAAACAGAACATAGATGTGACCCGACCCGAACTGAGCCGACCTGAGCCGATCCAACCCGAGCCGAGCCGAGCGGTGGAAAAGAGGCATAAGCCTATAGCAGCATAACTAAGGGACAGTTCAGGAAACAATCCAACAGGATTTATCAAAGAGGAAAGTCTTAATCCCGGTCTTAAAACTGGACATATATGAAAACACAAGTAACTGAACTGAACACAGGAATTACAAACACAGTAAATGCAACATGATAACCAAAAAGGGAATAAAACTAACAATAAACACAAAGAACTGACCAACAAAAAATAATATTAATCCAGACACACATCAAAATAACACAGCAGGTTCATGTTCGAAATGCTAAACACTGAGCTCAAATAAAACCAGGAACTATTGAAAGGCCCATTAAATACTGAGTGACACAAACCCTCAAACCATAACACACTCAAAAAAGATACTGTACCATAAGTTTTTTTTTATCCCATCTGTTCTTGTTTCAATATAGACAGTTCCATCCATCCATTTTCTGTTCCTGTGTTAATCTGTGCAGGTTTAAGGGGGAGCTGGTGCTGATCTCCAGAGGTTGAGACTCTGCTGGAGATACCGCTGCAAAGTTCAACGAGCAAAAAAAAATTAAAAGCATGACGTAATCTACCAAAAACAACACACATTTACCTAATCCTTATTCTGTTTTGACAATAGATTTCAATTAATTTAGCAGTTTAACTAAAATCTGCAGAGGCCTTCATCCATCCCAGCTTACACCAGGTGCACAGCAGCCGATGCTTTTTACTCAAGTCTGAACGACTTGAACCCAATTAGCATAAAACTATCCAGGTGGAAATGCTGAGGATATAAATAGATAAATAGAGGGATCTTGGGTCAGTAGCGTAATGACTCACGTCATTATCCCTGCACATTTTTTTCCTTTTTAACCGACATTTTAATATGGAGGTGAAAAGTTTGTAACCAATAATCCTCATTTTTTGCCCCTCTTAACTGTGAAAAACAGTTGTTTTAGATATTTTGTTTAAACTTCTCAGGATTAATCAGATTACAGTCTGGAATAAAAGTGCATTTTTTTGCCTAAATGAGTGGCAAAATTAAGTTTTCTAGATTTATTTTGTTTACCATTTTCTCTCATTTATTTCATTATCGCCCACTGCCATAAAAGGTAGGCCTGTGTTTGTTTGTGTGTACCGTATGTGTTTGAATATGTCTCATGAACTATTGGAGTTTACTGAAAATCTAAATGTACATTTACAACCTGTTGAACTCTGGAGTCAAGCTGATTCAAGATGACTGGTACAGAAAAACTGGTCTTAGCAAAGACAAAAACAGCTAAAACTCAATCAGTTTTACAAATCCTGAGTAAAACCTTGGTGGGTTAGTAGCTGAGAGTCATTCCCATTTCATACCCTGAGCACTAACAGCTCACACGAGATTTTTGTTTAAAACCTGCAACATGGTGTACTTTATTACTCTTGTTTAATTTATAAACTGAATCATTTTCTACTGCACAGTAGAGCATTGGTAACATTTGTTGAGCATTTTTGGCCCATCAATTAGTAACTTTTGGGGAATAATCATGAAAATTAAACTTTTTATTGTAAATTGCTGTTTTTGGGGTGCTCTTGTAATAATTAACGACAAAATCGTACTAGCACACTTGTATCAATTAAACAGAAAAGCTTTGTGGTTTTGCATTGATATCTGGAGTTTGAAGTTTGTAGGACATTAAAAAAAAGGGCTTTAGCAGACCAGAAAAACTGAAAATTGATGTTTTGTTTCTTTAAAGTGACCTTAGACACATTTCTCAAACAAAACATAGGGTTGTACGTTGTGTAAGGCTATGACACAATCCAACAAAGTTAAGTCAGGTCCTCTGGATGTTTTTTATTTTTTGTTTGTTTAAATATTTAGTCTTTCATCCAAAGGACTTCATCAGTCCGAGGAGCTGCAACAAACTCAGTCCCATACATAATGGGCCAACCAGTTTGATGGTGGTAAGATGGTTTCTGGAGTCCGCCCTCTCCCCTGTCGACTCCTCTGAGGCAGCCACGGCCAAAGTGGTTCACAACATCAAAGTTCATGCTCAATAATCCAGGTATAAAAGTCCATCAAAGTTAAGTCAGGTCCTCTGGATGGCTTCTTAGTGTTCAAATGTTTCGTCTTCCATCCTGATCTTACCACCATCAAACTGGTTGGCCCACTATGGGAGTGTGCTACTTATGGGACTGAGTTTGTTGTGGCTCCTTGAACTGATGAAGTCCTTTGGATGAAAGACAAACACAAAGAAACTGTCCAGAGGAACCGACTGAACTTTGTTGGCTTTTTCTACCTGGATTATTGAGCGTGAACTTTGATGCTATGATACAAATTTTAAAAAATCATCTAAGCCTCATATAATAATATATTTGTACAGGTAAATCTAAAACTGGCTAGCTAACTTTCATTTAATTTTATATACTTTTATACTATGCAAAAAAACTCAGGACAGTATTACACTTTTATTATTTCATTTTATGCTTATGTTTATTAAATGTTTAGTGTTGGTGTAACTTTTCATACTTTTATACTACTATGCAAAAACTACTATGTAAAAACTCAGGACAGTATTACACTTTTATTATTTCATTTTATGCTTATGTTTATTAAATGTTTAGTGTTGGTGTAACTTTTCATACTTTTATACTACTATACAAAAAACTCAGGACAGTATTACACTTTTATTATTTCATTTTATGCTTATGTTTATTAAATGTTTAGTGTTGGTGTAACTTTTCATACTTTTATACTACTATGCAAAAACTACTATGGAAAAACTCAGGACAGTATTACACTTTTATTATTTCATTTTATGCTCATGTTTATTAAATGTTTAGTGTTGGTGTAACTTTTCATACTTTTATACTACTATACAAAAAACTCAGGACAGTATTACACTTTTATTATTTCATTTTATGCTTATGTTTATTAAATGTTTAGTGTTTTAGTGTTGGTGTAACTTTTCATACTTTTATACTACTATGCAAAAAACTCAGGACAGTATTACACTTTTATTATTTCATTTTATGCTTATGTTTATTAAATGTTTAGTGTTTTAGTGTTGGTGTAACTTTTCATACTTTTATACTACTATGCAAAAACTACTATGCAAAAACTCAGGACAGTATTACACTTTTATTATTTCATTTTATGCTTATGTTTATTACAGTAAATGTTTTAGTGTTTAAATGGTAACTGTTGCACCGAGGGACTGAGAGAAATGCAATTTCAATCCTGTGTATGTCCTGTACATATTGCAGTTTTGACAATAAAGTTGACTTTGACTTGACTTTGACTAACTAGCAATCGCTTGCTCGCTAGCCATTAAAACATATCATGGCTATACCTATTGCAAGTTAGACAGCAATCTTTTTTCATAGTTTTTTTTCATGAAGCTAAACATTTTATACTGTGCATAAAACTAGGTAGCTTTATGAAAATGTAATATTTGTTTAATAAAATCTAAGACAAACTGTAACATGTTAGAAGAAAAACAGCTCGGTGGAGTGTGTCATCAAAGTCTACAGAGCATTAGTTTTTAAAAAGGAAAAACTGAACAGTGCTCATCACTCTGTGAAACATCTGTTGGCCAGCATTTTAGAAACACAATAAGACAATAAACTTTATATCTCAACGAAGAACAGTTTTACCAAAAGACCTTGGAAATTGTTTTATACTGGATGCAGGGAGTTAAACCCTCAGACAGGCTTGCAAGGCCATAGCGCCGACCACCGCCTCTTCAACTGAAGCGTCACACTGTAAACAAAAACAATCCTTTAGAGGAAACCACTCTGATGGGTCAGCTAAAGTTTAAAGAATTATTATTCATCATTGCATTCACAAAACTCCACTGTGCAAAGAAAAGCATTAAGACGAGATCAAGACGCAGTGCCGCCTGCTCCTTTCTTAATAAATGGAAGTGAAACAGAAACATGTCCTCCATCCAGGACTGAGAAGTCTTCATCCAGCTTTTCTTTTTTTCTTCTATTAGCATCCAGTTTAAAAGAAAGGATGCTGTGGAGGTTAATGCGACAAATATAGGTCATACTAAACAGACATACATCCTTTTTGTCATTTTCATTGAAGGGCTTTTCACATTTCAACAACTCCATTCTGCAGCTTTGAAATCAGCTCGCATGCAGAGTCCACAGGAAAACATTTCATTTCACCATCCAAAAACACGTCAATATGTCTGTGAAACAGAAAACATGACAACAGACGCTCCAGTACAAATAATAATGGTGGTCCTGCCAGAAGTGCTACAGCTGCTGCTGCCGCCATTAGCATGTGCAAAATACCATTTACTGTATGTTTGTGGTTATTACAGCAATCTATTTTTTTTGTGTGTGTTTTCAGGAAATATGGAACAAAACAGGGCTTTGCTGTGTGCAAGAAAGTTTGTTTTATATAAACCCAAGATAAACCCTTGACTAAAGCTTCTTTGAGGCTTTAACCAAACAAGCTGATACTTACCGTGTGCAGGACGAGTTCCCGCTCTTTCTACCGCATGCCCTTGAGCTTTGATTAAAACAAGAAGTAGATGAAACCAACAAACTGTTCTCTGGACATCATTCCATCAAAAATATTCAAACAGTCCTTTGATGTAATTGGTCCTTGTGTTTTGTCATTCATTAACAGCTGTCTAACTTCAGGTTTTGTGCCATCTGCTTTCAAACACGCTGTGGTCAGGCCTCTTCTCAAAAAACCAGGCTTGGATCCTACAGCTCTCTCTAATTTCAGGCCAGTTTCCCATCTGTCATTTTTATCAAAGGTCCTAGAAAAGATTGTTTTTATTCAACTTCAATCTTTTCTAGAGCTCAACAACCTGTTTGAAAAATTTCAGTCAGGTTTTCGAGCTCGTCACAGTACTGAATCTGCACTGCTCAAAGTACAGAATGACATTCTTCTGTCTCTGGATGCAAAAAACCCTGCTCTGCTGGTGATGTTAGACCTCTCAGCAGCTTTTGACACCGTCGACCATCAGGTACTAATCAACCGCTTGTCTCAGCTGGTTGGCCTCCAGGGAGCTGTGCTTGAGTGGTTCAAATCTTACCTGACTGGGAGAACTTTTTCTGTCATGATAGGTGATCTGTCCTCCTCTTCATCAACCCCTCTGACCTCTGGCGTACCACAGGGATCCATTCTGGGGCCAGTCCTCTTTTCTCTTTACATGCTGCCATTAGGATCAATCATTGCACGTCATAATCTGTCTTTTCACATGTATGCAGACGATTTACAAATCTATCTGCCAGTCACTCCCAACCCCTCACTCAGTTCAAACACTCTTGTCAACTGCTTAAATGACATTAAGCACTGGCTCTCTCAAAACTTCCTCCACCTAAACACAGATAAAACTGAATGCATTTTATTTGGTGCACCCGGTGACACCAGCAACATCCTTCCCAGTCCCAGTTTTGGTTTTCCCCTCCCCCACTTCAACCCGGTGGTCAGAAATCTTGGAGTGCAGCTTGACTCCAACTTAAAGCTTGATAAACAGATCAGTTCTGTTGTCAAGACCAGCTTCTTTCAGCTCCGTCTGCTCTCTAAAGTAAAGTCACTCCTCAGCCGTAGTGATCTGGAGAAGGCCATCCATGCCTTTGTGACCTCCAGACTTGACTATTGTAATGCTTTGTATGTTGGTATTAATCAATCCTCCATCTCCCGTTTACAGCTTGTACAGAACTCTGCCGCCCGCTTTTTGACCAACACACGGAAATATGAACACATCACTCCTGTCCTGTCCTCTTTACACTGGCTCCCGGTTCAGTTCAGGATACAGTTCAAGCTGCTCCTGTTTGTTTTCAAAGCTCTGAATGGACTTGCTCCTCTGTACATCTCAGAACTTTTGAAAGTCCATCAGCCCGGCAGAGCTTTACGATCTGCCAGTCAACACCTGCTGGAGGTGCCTCGCTCAAGGTACAAACAATGGGGAGACCGGTCATTTTCTGTTGCCGGCCCAAAAGCCTGGAACAGTCTCCCCCTTGAGCTGCGTGCCACCTCTGATCTGACTCTGTTCAAAACCAGACTGAAGACCCACTTGTTCAAAAAAGCTTTCAGTGTGTAACTTTTATTACTTTGGTATTTTAGTATGTAGCATTTTTATTTCCATTGCCTCCTTTTATTGCTGTTGTTTTTTATTCTATTTTCACTGATTTGTTGTACCAGTTTTTATATTTTCTGTCCTGTTAAGCACCTTGGTCAATGCAAGGCATTGTAGGAAGGTGCTATACAAATAAAGTAAAAAAAATAAAAAAAATAAGTAAACTTGCTTAAAGGGGACCAAAGATTCAAAATTCACTTTTTAATGTTTTTTTTTACTCTACTTTGGGTATTTACTTCTTAAAAAAACAGTCCTAGGGCCAAAGAAATGCACCCAGTGGTATATTTACTCTAAGTAGATTTATTTTTCAGGGATATAAATGTCTCGTTTTCAAATCCTGCGGCTTGTGACGTCACAAGCCGCAGCCACAACCCACCCCAAACCTGAGTCCAGCCCCTCACCTAGCAACCCCTGGTGATGCTCCACCCACTTCAGTATAAAAGACATCACGGTTGTTTTTGCTGAGTTCATCTCAGAGTTCGATGTTTCGTTGTTAAAATGCAGTACCGCTAATAACTAATTATCTATCAACGAAAAAACTTATTTACGGGCTCTTAAATCGACCGGACGACTGCTCACGGACCATATCCGGTCCGCGCCGGATGTGGTCCGTGAAAAAAGCGGTCCCCGCTAGAGAGAGCGTGTATAGCAGTTAGCAGCCAGTGTGTTACTCTGCAGCCTTA
>JBBPBX010023132.1:13055-36737 GCA_038048925.1 Garcialebias charrua | reverse complement strand
TATCTCGACTCGGGTTCGAACCTGACTTGGTTGAACTTATTTTACGTTTGTCTTTTAATGGATGAAAGAAAAAAGGAGTTTGTGTTAACCACAGGTATACCACAAACTCTTTTTTTAAAATCCAATAAAAGACAAATGTAAAATAAGTTCAACCAAGTGGATCAAACCCGAGTCGAGATAAAGTTTAGAGTGGCAACCCGACGGGCTTCCAGTGAACCACCGAGGCGTGTTGCTCTTTCCAGGAGTCCACTTTTCCTATAAAGGAACCACCCCTCATAAAATCCTGGCTACGTGCAAGAGTTAGAGAATATTAGTTATAGTTTAATGAAATTCAGCTCGCGCTGAAAGGAGGAAATACTCTGTATGGGTGCGCGCTTCATGTTATTTACGTTCTAAAATAAGCTGATTTGTAATCAGTTATTAACAAAAATTAAACTCTGAAACACTAATATATATATTCAGCTAACAATTTTTTTTAGGCGTTTCTGTAGTTAAAATCTAATGAAATTCAGCTCGCGCTGAGGTTGTTGTTAGAACGAGTTGATGACTCAACACGAAGCAGTCCCGCCCCTGCTGCAAACAACAAACCAAATGATGAGCAGTACATGACGTCAAACTGGGCCCGGGAGCTCGGCCCGCTTAGAACCTCCGTCGGTCGGGTTTTAAAACTCGGGCTGACGCCGGCCCGAAAAGGCAAATACGAACAAGACGAACCCGGGTTAGATGCCGGGTCGGGCTGGGGAGGGCTGTGCAGTGCAAAAACGGCTAGAGTGAGTCCGACCAGAGGAGTCTGTTGTCGGACACATGAGCTGGGAACGGTCAGTGGACCCTAGTGGCCGAAAGTGGTACTGCTCCATTTTTTTTCTTCAGAATGAATGGAAACGATTATATTTAATCCAAAAATTTGTCTAAAAATATGGGAAAATATCCATAAATATGTTGCTTCGCTGTATAAGTCGCAGGACATGCAAATTAGAAGAAAAAAAATCTGCGACTTATACGTTGTAAAATACGGTACTCAACTACTTCACTGTTTGATTTTCATTTTGTGAACAGGTTCTGACGTGTGCTTCATGTTTTCTTTAACCTTTCCTGAGCTCCTCTCTCTTCTTGGAAGCGTCTTCTCTTTGTTTTTTGATGATAGCCAGTCGGGCCAAGTCCGCCCTGGCCTGATCGGTCTTGCCTTCCAGATGGAGCTTCATGTAGCGTTCCTTTGCCTTCTGCTTCTCTATCTCCTCTCTGAACGACAGATAAATAAGGAAAACGTAAAAAAGTGATGCTTAAAAAGTTAAAACCGCCTTAGAAGAGACAAAACTTTGAAACATTGATTGTTGGGGAGGCGCTCACCTCTCTCTGCGAGACAGCTCTCTGGGAGCAGCGACGTCCACTTCAGTCACCTTCTTGCTCTTCTGGGAAACACGGTTGGGATTTTCAATCTCTATGAGCCCCTCCACTCCACTCCTTTTCTTTCTCTGGGATTAAAAGAAAACTTTCAGCCTTAATCCCTAATTGAAGTCAATCCATTACTGACAAACTTCTGCCAAGCTTAGCTTTGTTCTTGAAATTAATTTGTCTCCTTAGTTGTTGTCTTTATAATACTGTATTGACCAGCTCACAGTGAAACAGCACAATACTACCACATGCCTAACTGCTAGAAAAACATTTCTGAAAAAGATTTGTGATGTGACTTCTGTAGGAATCGCTGAGAAGGCATTTTCAAAAATACTCAGATGATAATTTAATAAAGCACTGAAGAGCAGCTGCAACATTCAATAAATTACAGAAAGTACAAGAAGCTGAGGCGGCAAAAAGGAGCCACGACTCAATCTAGACATAACTGAGCTTGTAGAAAGATGAACTCTGGGACCATTATCAAACCAACACACTGATAACACGTTACCAGTCGGTTCCAGAGAAAATCAACGTTGCTTTTGGACACGCATCAGTTTCCATGAACCTAATGGACAATGTGTTTTAGCATCTGAATAAGCAAATTATTTACAATCCCAAATCTGTTTGAAGGTTGACCAATAAAGGGATTAAATTAGGGGTGCACCGATTTCAATTTTCTGGCCGATCACCGATTACCGATTTTTAGAAAGTCTGACCTGCCGATTCCGATTTTGGCCGATACAGATTTTCAGGTGTTAAAAGGTCAAAATGCACCCTAAATTTTCAGGATTTTCCAACCTTTGCTGAGGCAGATAAAATCGGTAGATAAAATCGGCTTCTCAATTAAAGATCGGCCAATCACCGATCTCCCCAAATTAAGGAAATCGGAGCCGATCGATCGGCCGGCCGATTTATCGGTGCATCCCTAGATTAAATATGACTGGAAATTATTTTTACAAGTTGTTCAAAACACAGGCTCTGAGGATCAGCCGTATGATCTTTAAATGTTTAGCTCTTGAAGGTACTTTAGTTTTTTGACAGCTACAGCTCATTAGCCAGGTCAAACTTTTAGAACGAGCAAACATTAAGATTAGGTTGAAACCAACAGGGAATTTTATTGCATTTCTTTTAAATCATCCTGCTGAGCTCCATTTTTGTTGAACTACGACTCACCATCATCGTCAGCACATGGCTAAGGCGACTTTCTATTTACTTATTTTTGGCCGAGTTTACAGCAACAGAATAACTACCATATTTTTCGCCTTATAGGTCGTAGTTGTTTGCATTATTTACATGCTCTGCAACTTACAGACCAAAGCGACATATTTATGGATTTTTTTCCCCATATTTACAAACCAATTTTTGGCTGAGATATGACTGTTTTCATTCATTCTGACTGGAATTTAAAAAAAGCAGGACCACTTTCAGCCACTAGATGGCAGCAGAGTAGAAGTAGCTGTATGCCATGCCCTTGTATCATGCAATTGGTAAACGCGGCTATAATGACAAATTCAAAAGAGTTCAATATAAAAACAACTGGACTTTATTTATTATACTTTACTTTATAGTTTTTTGAATTTACCATGTCCTGGATGACTAAGAATCTTCACCAGATATTAATGACACAATAGGCTTGCCAAAATACCCCCACCTTTATTCGGCTCGCTGCTTGGAACGGTCAAAACAGCTGCAACGTCCCGGCAAATTGCAGCTGATTTGACCATTAAAGTGCATTTATTAAGCAAATGTTAGACTGAGACACACCTTTACTATAATTTTGAGGTAACAAATACCGGTAATTGTTTTTAGGTCTCACATTTCCGGGTTGTCTGTGGTGACGCATAATAGATGCGACATATATGACGAAGCAACATATTTATGGATTTTCCACTTTATTAGACAAATGTGGAATGATGCGACTTATAGGGCGAAGCGACGTGTACTGTGGAAAATATGGTAGTACTTATTTTTTCCTTTAAAGCTATAGTATGTAAGATTGTAATGTAGTCTGTAACTTTTCAAACAATATATTTTTAACATATTTCTTCACTCAGTCACTATCTACTGACAAACTGATGTTAGACCAAGTAATCTCTGAAAAAATCTATTGTCCCCTTGCTTCTCTATCAGCATTTATAAAAACACTGAAAACACAAGAGTGACCAGGACACTGACAGCCAATAAAAACAGAGTTGTTTGTCACGCCCCAACCCACGCCCCCACCTGTCCCAGCCGCAGCTCGTTCTCATTAAAAGGATTGCAAAGCGATGCAGGACTGTTTTTTATGTGACACAAAATGTATTAAATATCCCTTCTTTATCCCAGAGCTGGACTTTTATTTAGTTTTTTTGCCAAAAGCCAAGTGATCGCTTCATCCTTCACTGACAGGAATGAGGAAATGGATTTGTCACGAGTCACGAGCGAATTAAAACATGTCCAACGTTGCTTTGTGAACCTCTGATGATTTCTGCTGGATTTTGTGTTGTAGGATGAGTGATTCGTGGTTTTATTAAAAAATTTTAACAGTTATATTATCAAATAAACACAGAATATCGCAGCGCAAAGACAGGAGGAGGTGGAGCATTCCACACATTCCAGACCAGCAGCGCAGCGACATGAGGAAGTCACGAGCGAATTAAATCATGTCCAAACGTTGCTTCGTGAACCTCTGCTGGTGTCTGCTGGATTTTGTGTTGTAGGATGAGTGATTCGTGGTTTTATTAATTTTTTTTAACAGTTATATTATCAGATACAGCACAAACTGTTTCTAATTGTTTGTTACCTGGTTCTATGTAGGATTTTATCATGTTAATATGCCACAATCTAGAACCACGTTTCCTGTCTGGGGTTGTGATTATATAATCAAGATCAGAGATCTTTTCTTTAACAACATAAGGTCCACAATATTTAGCTTGCAAGCTGGTACCTGGGACAGGAAGCAAGGTCAAAACCTTGTCTCCAGGCTGAAATGTTCTTTTCACAGCTTTTTTATCAAAGAGTGATTTCATCCTGGCTTGTGCAGATTGCATGTTTTTCTGAGCTATATCACATGCTCGTTTTAATTTAAAATGAAAGTTACTGACATAGTCCAATAGGTTCTGGTCAGTGTTCTCACACAGCCATTTCTCTTTTAAAAGCTTCAGAGGACCGCGCACGTTGTGAGCGAATACCAACTCAGCAGGACTAAATCCCAAAGACTCTTGAACCACTTCACGAATAGCAAACATCTGCATGTGTACTCCTTCATCCCAGTCTTTTTCGAACTCTAAGCAGTAGGTGCGTAGCATAGTTTTCAAAGTCTGATGAAAACGCTCAAGGGCACCTTGACTCTCAGGATGATAGGCAGTAGAACAGGAATGCTTAATATTCAACTGTTCTAAAACTTGTGAGAATATTTTAGACATGAAGTTACTACCTCGATCTGTTTGCACTACGCGAGGTAATCCAAACAGAGAGAAGAATCTAGTTATTTTGTAGTACTGGGAACACTTCAGGGAATCTAGTAGCGGTACACATTATTGTGACTAAGAATTTATTCCCAGCTTTGGTCCTAAGCAAAGGACCAACACAGTCAACAATAACCCGTTCGAATGGTTCACCCACCGCAGGAATAGGGTGAAGCGGGGCTGAAGGTATCACTTGGTTTGGTTTACCAGCCACCTGGAATACATGACAAGAACGACAGTGCATGATAACGACTTTTTTCAATCCTGGCCAAAAGAAATGATGCAGTATGCGATCATAAGTTTTTCTAATTCCTAAATGGCCAGCCATTGTATTGTCATGTGCTAAACGTAACACCTCAGTACGATAAGGTGTGGGGAGTACTACGGGCCTAAAAAAATATGTGCATACTGGACGGTTGGAGTGAAAGGAACAGCTCAGGAAGAGGAGAGGAGAAAGAGAAGGAGCAGAAGGGGCAGTGCAAGCTTGTCTCGGGTGAGCCAGCATAAACAAAACAAAAAATGCAAGAAATATAAGAAAAAAAGTTCCAGCCAAAAAAAGTCATTCTCACAGGAAGAAATAGACACAATTTACATCACCGCTTGGTTCACAGCAGCACGAACAAGTTCACCGGTAGGGTTCTCTAATCCTACTTGCCAGGACATTGACACCAGTGTCAGTCTTCTGAACGTTCCCGATAGCTAGATAAGAGAGACACAAAAAGGCGGGACGAGCAGGGCTTCAAATGTGGCCCTCGCCACCGGAGTCCTGTACAAACCACTTCTTTTTAGGCTGTCAGTAAAACTATACCCAATATGGTTGTGCTTTTTTTCCTCAGCCTGTCTTGATTGTTGTAATTTCAGATTTTAGTTATGTTTGCTTAAAAGTACAAACACATTTTATCTCCTGTGTGAAGCAACAAAACATTTAGCTTTATTGAGCGGGACAGCTCAGATCTGTTGGAGTAGGGTTCTGTGTCAAGGCTACGAAGTGTGAATATCTTACCTGTTGTACATAGCTCTTTGAATAGCTCCAGTTTGGAGAATAAAGTTTAATTATGACCTGATTGATGAGCTAATGACTAAGTGGCAGCAACTCCAGTCGTATAAATGTCAGAGCAGTGGTGTAGTCTACTTTTTTGTAGTGGGTATACTGTGCTTATAACCCAAAGTACATCTGTTAGTACAATGGAATTGTCAATTTAGTTTGATTTTTAAGCATATTGAACATTTTCAAATTTCTCTTATTCTCTGAATAAATCTACAACAAATCTTGTACAACAGTTGGCTTTGCTCTCTGTTATTGGTCCCAAGACAGCTCCCCCCACTCAGACGCTCCAAGCCGGAACAAAGAGAGATCACATTGTGGCACCAAGATAGTACCCCCATGCTGAGAGACTGCTTTGAAAACACAAACTGGTCTGTCTTCAAAGAGGCAGCTACGAATGGAAGTTCAGTTGACCTGGAACTTTATGCTTCCTCAGTCCTGGGTTACATCAGTACATGCTCTGAAAACGTATCCATAAAAAAATATGTTAAATCTTACCCTAATCAAAAACCTTGGTTAAATAAAGAAGTCCGCACCCTGCTGGCAGCCAGGGACACTGCATTCAAGTCTGGAGATACAGAGGAGCTGAGTAAGAGCAGGAGAGAGCTGGTTGATGGCATCAAGAAGGCCAAGGCCACATATGCACAGAGGATTGAGGGACAGTTCACCTCACATGACCCACGGAGCATGTGGAAGGGCATCAAATGCTTAACAGATTACAAAGGCAAAAGCAAACAATGCTCCAGGGACCCATCTCTGCCCGATGCCCTCAATAAGTTTTATGCACGTTTTGAAGATCCAAACAGACCAGCTAGCACCAGACTTATCTCATCACCAGACGAAGAGCACCTCAAAGTGACCGCAGCAGAAGTGAGAGGTAGTCTCAGAAGGATCAACCCTCATAAAGCAACGGGACCAGACAACATCCCAGGGAAAGTTCTGAAGGAATGTGCGGACCAGCTCTGTGAGGTGCTGGCTGACATCTTCACCACTTCACTTTCACTGGAGTCAGTTCCCACCTGCCTGAAGACCGCGACCATCATCCCAGTCCCAAAGAGCTCCACAGTGACTGGTCTGAATGACTATAGACCGGTGGCTCTCACCCCGATAGTCGCTAAATGTTTTGAGAAACTGGTCATGTCCCACATCAAGACAACCGTCAACATCAACGAGGACCCTCATCAATATGCATACCGTGAGAACCGATCAACAGAGGACGCCATCTCCTCTGTGGTCCACACTGCTCTCACCCACCTGGATCAGAAGGACTCATACGTGCGTCTGCTCTTTGTGGACTTCACATCTGCCTTCAACACCATGATCCCCCAAACTCTGATAGACAAACTATCTACACTTGGACTAAGCCCCTCCGTTTGTAACTGGGTACTAGACTTCTTAACAAACAGACCACAGTCCGTGAAGATCCACAACTTCTCCTCCTCCACCATAACCCTCAGCACTGGCTCTCCTCAAGGATGTGTGCTGAGCCCTCTTCTGTTCACTCTGCTCACATATGATTGTACAGCCACACATCCAGGCTGTCATATTGTTAAGTTTGCAGATGATACAGCGGTGGTGGGATGCATCACAGACAATGATGAATCCAGCTACAGACAGGAGGTGGAGCACCTGGAGAGCTGGTGCAAAGAGAACAACCTTCACATGAATGTGAAGAAGACGAAGGAGATGATTGTGGACTTCAGAAGGAACAAACACACCCACACCCCACTGTCCATAGGTGGATCTGCGGTGGAGGTGGTCTCCAGCTACAAGTACCTGGGTGTACACTTGAATGATAACCTCAGCTGGAGCAACAACACCACCAGCCTGATCAAGAAAGGTCATCAGAGACTCTACTTCCTCAGACGGCTGAGACGAGCTGGTCTGAGCAGCTCAGTCCTCAACTCCTTCTACAGGTGTGCAGTGGAGAGCATCCTGTGCTCCAGCATCAATGTGTGGCATGGAGGCTGCACAGTTGCAGAGAGGAAAGCTCTACAGAGAGTGGTGAAGGCTGCACAGAAGTCTGTTGGAGTCAGTCTCCCCACCATCACAGACATTTACACCTCCAGATGCAGAAAAGAGCCACCTGCATCATGAAAGACCTCACTCACCCAGCACACTCACTCTTTGCCCCACTCCCCTCAGGACGGAGGTTGAGGAGCATCAAATGTAGAACCACTAGACTGAGGAACAGCTTCTACCCTGAGGCTGTCAGACTCATGAATAAATAAATAATAAGAATAAACACTGCAAAATATCACATCATGCTGATGCTGATCTGTTTCTTGTTGCTGTGTTCATCTGTGACCATCTGCTCATAATGACTCATGTTCGTGCTGCTGTTTATAATGATGTTTTTCTACTACATTAGGGCTTAGTGTATTACTAGCTGATGTTTCTCTTAGTTAATCCTAGATGTTATTACTGTTTTTCTCTTGCATTTGTTGTTAGATGTAACTGGGACCCTGTGTACATAATCTCGTTTTCATCACATGTACCACATGCGGTGCAAATGACAATAAAGACTCTCTCTCTCTCTCTCTCTTTCTCTCTCTCTTTCTCTCTCTCTCTCTCTCTCTCTCTTTGTATTAAAAACATGTTATAGAATGTATAAAACAGTATCAAAGCAAAACATGTTCAAGTATTAAGTAGGAAGTACAGAAGTATTAATTAAACAAATGTAATAAACAAGCGCTGCATAAAGACAGATGTTGTTTAATGTATCAATGACATGTGCCTAATGACATATCATGTATCATTGGGCAATTTTAATGAATGGGTATACTAAAATTCATAAGCGTTGTTAGTGGGTATACTCTGTATACCCGCGTATTGCGTAGATTACACCACTGTGTCAGGTTTTCAACACCAATTTATAAAGCTTTACATGATAATCATCTCACATTACACATTAATCTGAACGGGACTGCCCCTGGATGCACCAAAGGTGCTACAGCTAGTTGCTAGTTTGCTTTAAAATAAACAACCACAGAATTCTACAATGAAAATAAGTCTATACAAACTGATGGTGGTGAGAAAGTAGGGCTGGACGATATGGCCAAAACTTTTATCACGATATATTTCTTAATTTTGGTCAAAAACTATAAAATTCCGATATCGATATAAACAATATAAAAGCCTCATAAAAACTGTACAAACTGTACAAATACATTTATGTTCACCTTTTATTTGTATTTAGCCTTCAAAGAAATTTGAAATCACCATCAAATAAACATAACTCTCAACTTTGTCAATATTAATAGTTTTAACATTAAACAACAACATAACCTAACCCATGCAGGTTTCTCTTTTGATACAGCTGGGGGTGTTGTTTCAGGGACACGTTGGCACGTTGGCTCAAACTTTATTGTGAAAAACAACAAACAGAAGTGCAGTGAGAATGTGTAGCCTGCTCTGAAATAAATTAAACAGTGAACTATGCAGACCTATTTTGAGTCCTTCCTATACTGTATTTGTGTAAAATAAAAAAAATAAAAACTAACGAGTCATTTCAGTTCATTCACTGAGTCCTTGCATTTAATTTGGAGGGGGAGACTTTTTTATTTCATTATAAACAACACCAGCTTTTTTATTCTTGTTGTGATGCAATGAATCATTTAAACCTTTAACTGAGTGAGTCTTAAAGAGCTCAACCTTTGGTGGAGCTAACGGTCTGAAATGCGAACCAAGATCAAAACCCAGGACAAGGTTTTGAGTTATGAGCTGAATTGAATAACATAGTGTTTAGTATCTAAAAAAGCTAAGTCTGGTCCTCTGGACATTCAAAAAACAAAAAAACAAAACAAGGCAAAAAATTGTAGAAACGTTTCGTCTTTCGTCCGAAAGACTTCCTCAGTCTGAGGTGCTGGGTTCAGCTCAGTCAGCTCAGTCAGTCTTTCAGGTCAGTCAGTCTCACTCAGCTCACTCTTTCAGGGATGAAGATGTTCACATCCTTGATAGAGAGGAACGATGGTTTGAGAGAGGAGTAAAGGAGGCCATCTTTGTGAAAAGAAACCGCCCATCATTAAACAGGGGTGGAGGCCTCCGAGTTCAACTGTCCCCCTCCTACAATGCTGTGATTGCTGGTATCACTCAGCCCTCTGTGAATAGCAAACAACCATCAGGGTGCTAACGATCCATTGTTAGGCTGATGGTCCTCCTTGATCATGTGAGCAGCTGGTTTCAGGCTGTCATCAGCCAACTGGTTGTGTAACACTGTGAGAGGGTGCTATTTATAAGACTGAGCTGAACCCAGCACCTCAGACTGAGGAAGTCTTTCGGACGAAAGACGAAACGTTTCTACAATTTTTTGCTTTGTTTTGTTTTTTTGTTTTTTGAATGTCCAGAGGACCAGACTTAGCTTTTTTAGATTTTTCTACCTGGATTATTGAGCATGCATCAGGGTATAGTGTTTAGTAATTATTAAAAAACTGTAAAAAATCATAGGAATTATTTCATTACCAAGTAGATTTACTTTAATAGAAACATCAATGCCTGGTTTTATGGACATTTTTCTTTCTGATAAACAAAATAAATAACACAGGTGTTTGTTTCAGCGGAAGGAGGAAACGGTCTCCCCTGACTAAAACTCAGCACAATGCAACAGGAGGAGCGCTGCGCCCTCTGCTGTCTGACAAGCGCATTACTCTGGGTTTGCTTTTGAGATTGATTATTGTCACACTTTAAGCGCAGGGGGGCAGGCTGAAAATGAAAAGGCAGTTTGCTCTGTAGTTCTATGACAATTAGCAGTGCTGAATAAGAAAATGAAAATGATTTAATCTTAATTTTATTTCTGACTCAAAAAAGGCAGCTTGACTTTGAAATTAAAAAGCATTTCTGCTATTTCATTTTAATTTTCAAAATTGAGATTTCAAAATGAATTTTGGCCACTTTTTACTAAGACATATATTGAAAATTAAATGTTAAATGTTATTTTACTTATCATTTTAATTAAGTTACAAATTGAGCAGTCTCGAAGAAGAAAATGAAAATGCAGTTTGGTTTATTCATTTTAAATTTTATTTATGACTCAAAAAAGGCAGCTTGACTTTGAAATGAAAAAGCATTCCTGCTAAACCATTTTAGTTTTAATTTAGTCTCATATCCGCTTCCATACTCTTATCTCACTGATCTGCTGCAGCCATATGTCCCACAGCTCTCTCTGAGGTCAGCAGACCAGATGTTTTTATTTGTTCCAGACACTCATTTTAAGACCAGAGGTGACAGGGCCTTCTCGGTTACAGGTCCAAAACTGTGGAATGAGTTATCACATGACAGGCAGGCCCCTCCCGCACTGTTTTAAAGTCACGTTTAAAAACTCACTTTTATTCCCTGGCTTTAGACACTGTGTGAGTTGCTTTTAACTTGTCTATTCTATAATGTTAGTCATTTAATTCTTATCTTCACCTCTGTGGATCTGTGTATTTTATCCTGTGTTCTTTGCTTGTTTTGTTTGTTTTCTGTACAGCCCTTTGGTTGGTCTTATTGCTGTTTTAAGTGCTTTATAAATAAAGTGGTATGTCGTCAAAGGTCACAGCATGAAGCTGATAACTTGGTGTGGTGTCTGGAGCCCACACTGTTCTGCTGCAGTTGCATGCAGCATGTAGGTGTATTATTAAACTGAATGAGTCGCACAAAGGCACCACTGCTTGAAAAAAAAAAAAAACACTGCACACAGGTTAGTACCAAGACAACCAGAAAAGCGGAAGGTGACATCTGCAACTGCGAATCATCCAGCAGTAAACAATCTGTTTGAATAAACAGTGAGGACAAAAAGCAAATCTTGTTTTCCTGCTCAGGTGTCATGAACGCCGTACAAAAGAGAAAGTCATCCAGTGGCAATTTCTGTAGAGCAGCCACCTCCAGGCGCACACACCCTGACAACTCTCCCAAACAGAAGTGTATCACTTTCGAGAGGAACCAACAACTGCAGCAGCGTAGCAGCTTCACACACAATAAGAACTCTAATGTCGTTTAGATTTACAGCTGCAGATTTATTTTGACTGTGCATTGCAGCGGAGGTACAACATATAGAGCACGAGCTTCTCCTTAACACTTGAGAATCCACTTGTGATGAACAACTTTCTGCAGTCTGATCAAATGAACTGAACTGCTCAGCTTTTGGATGCACAAATTCACCTCTCCCCACTGTGGAGCATGGCGGTGGCAGTGTCATGCTGTGGAGGTATTTTTGGTAAATGGTAAATGTGGCTTATTTATATAGCGCTTTCCAGCCCCCTGTAAGGAGCCCCAAAGCGCTTTACAATACCAGCCATCCACCCATTCATTCACACACCGGTAGCGGTAGCCTGCCTTGTAAGGCGCCATCCAGACCTACCGGGAGCAACTCGGGGTTAAGTGTCTTGCCCAGGGACACAACGACACATGCTGGGCGGACGCGGGATTCGAACCTCCAACCTTCCGATCGGGGGTCGGCTGCCATTACCACTGTGCCACGGTCGCCCCTTTTTCAGCAGCAGGGACTGGGAGTCTGGTTGATGAATAAAGCAAAGTACAGAGATGTTTCTGGAGAGACTGGAAAACGTCTCCATTAATGGTCCTCAAACAACTGGACTGAGCGTCAGAGGATTTCAGATCTACAGAAAATCTCGTGAGCTAAGGGTTTGCATCAAACTCAAAAAGACTCGAGGCTGGAACCACGACCAAAAGGCCTCCAACCAAGTCCTAAATATACTTTTTTATTTATTTATTCTGTGCGTACATTACTTTAGTTTTTCTTTAACAAAATGGTCTGTTCAACATGTCTCAACTCGGAGCACGGGGCTGCGACGTAAATGAAATGCAAGAAGTGAACGGGGTCTGAATACTTCCTGAAAATCTCATCCTTCTGGGTTCAGCTTTAAAAACTTTAAACTACTGTATGTCTAAAGACGGCAAGGAGAACCCCAGCTGAGTCCAGAAGAGTTCATATTGTCCAAACAGAACTGTTCAAGGCTTCTTACTTTGCTGTAGAGCCGAGCTGCTTGAAGATGCTCAGAGACTGCCGGAGCATGCTGCAATCAGCTTTTCCACCTTTCAGCCCCACAGATGATCTCCTGCTCGGAAACGCTCCACGCAGACGCTCACAGCTTCATGCAGCTTCCACCGACTCCGTGCTGATTGTTTTAGCCGTCGGTTTTTGTTCTTGTTTCAGTGCTTCTGGGTCACATGTGCCACAAATGAGCAAACAAGGAAGTTGCACTGATGAAACGTCAGCTGTGAGAAGGAGGAAGCACGCCATGATTTGACACTTGCACTGGTGTGTTTGCACGTTGGAGGACAGAAGAGACTGAGCGTACGACGAGCCCCGACTCTATGGATGTCTGTTGTTGCTGCAGGCTTCATCCTGAGCGGTGTTGTGGTGAAGTTTGCACTCGTTCTACACTTCTGTCTATCCAGTGTGCACCAAAGAGTTAAAAGGATGTGAAATGAGCAAAGAGGAAACGGTCAGGTTGTTGTTTCTTCTCAAAATATTTCTCAACTTAAAAAAAACAAAAAAAAAACACTTTGGCTGTCAAAATGACTGATTAAAATGTTTTCTTCTTTTTGGATTCACCCTAAAATATTTGATGCAGTCTGATGGATTCTGTGAGACAAAAGTGGCTCATCCTTCCTGGAGTGTTAGCTTTCTGTTACCATCCATGTCAGTTTTGACCCCAGTTTAAAAAAAAAAAATGTTTCACTCAAAGTGTTTTTTATTGCCTAATTTGTTTTATAAAATAAAAAAATGAAATAGCCTCAGAAGGCAGATTGGAGATCGGACGAAGATTACTGAAGTTGGTGAAGTCAAGACTTGGTTTCTTGATGATGGGGGTGATGGCAGCAGATTTGAAGGCTGTGGGAACAATGCCAGAGGTCAGGGAGGAGTGGATGATATTAGTGATGATAGGGAGCAGAGACGGGATACATGATGCCTTGTGGTGAAGGTTTCCCATCATTGCCACCATTTTAGTTTGTTTGGTTCAACACAGAGGAGCACCGCCCTGCAGCTGGATCTTGATGCTTGAACCAAATCCCCTGGTCAGCAGATACCAACAAGAAAGGTAAGGGCTTGAGGCCTTATGCTCCTAACCCTAGTTGAATAATGAAGGTTTGTGTTCGCTCATTAAATTATTCTGAATTAATTATAATTTATAAGCTGCTTCCAAGTTACACCAAGACAGGTTTAAGGCTTTTGAACTGCAACTTCGGACATTTTACTTTAATTTCAGAGTTAGCTAGCCTCAAAAATATTTGAGTTTTGCTTCTAAAGCTAAAACTTTCTCCAGTGAACAGCTGTTTCCTCAGCATCAGTTCCAGATGTTCTGTAACCACTGTGGTTCTGCCGGAACTTTAAAACAGAACGCAGCTCACCCCGTCATTCCCGTCTCTCTGTTTCATAGGGTTTGGGTTTAGGAGTCCTATGACGGTGCCTGAATCATCTTCCAGTGCTCCTTGTGGACTTCGCCGAACAGGAAGAGAGAAACGAACACGTCCAGGTTGTGGAGGTCACTTACGCAGCGACTCTCAACAGATCAACTGACAAGAACTACATAAACTCTGAGACCGGTGAGCGTTTAAAGCAAACACAAAGCTTCTGAACGGTTTGAACCATACAGATCGAAAGAGTTCACTCAGCTGGATAAGGTGAAGAAACTTGAAGACGTTCAAGTGGAAAGATTATTATTACTTTTTTAACCTTTTTCACTACAGACTTGAGACGTGAACTGTTGTCCCTCCCCCCATCCCCCAATGCTGTTATTGCATGAGCACCCTGTGAGTCATCAAGGCCCCTAACAAAGTTGGGCGGATGAACGCTAGGGAGCGCTAAAGCGCTATTCCGCTTACAGTGGACCTAAACTTTTTGTCAGCGTTTTTGTGAATTGACTAACTTTTATAATTCATAAGCGGATTTGTGCTATTTTTATTTAAAATGCAGTACCGCTAATAACTAATTATCTATCAGTAAAAACCAATAAACTTATTTACAAGCTCTTATGCTGCTTGTTTTATATTTTTCCCCACCGTAAACAGCAGAAAGGAGGAAGGGTGTGAGGGTGAGGGGGGCAGAGCTGAGAACAGACTCGGCTCTACCATGTAGGTAAATGCCTGGGGGTCCCATTTCAGCAGTGGCCCCGGCCCCGCCTCGCCCCGTGCAGTCACCTACATCACTAACATTGATCCTGCTTGTTAATGTACATTTAACATAAAAATAATTATAGTTACGATGAAAACGATCATTAAATACGCAATAAAAAAAACGGTCGATTTCTTTATCCCCCTACTAAAAATGGACTATTCCATGTTGATGACAACTTCCGGGTCAGTCGTGAACTCGAGGGCTAGTTCTGTGGCTAGCTGGTTGTGCTGGGTACTTGGATAAATCCGCAGACAACCCCGATGTTTCAAGCCAAATTAACGTGGCCGGATGATTTTATTGTGTCTTCTGTGTACACCACGCGACGGTGAGTCGTTAGTTTATGTATTTGGGTTGCTTTTTATGTATAAATGCGGTGGCGAGACGCCCGTGTATTTGAGATTTAAAAGTGGTGTGTTAGGGATTAAAGATCATTCTCTTTTTTGTTAATTTCGTGGCCGAATAGAATATATCTACGTAAAGTATTAAATAAATCCTTTGATTTTTGTAATTTCATCCTCTTAGGATCATTTTAGTTACTTTTCATTAAATCTGTTGACTGCCTATAGAAATTTTGATAACAGTTTAGTCCTGTGTATAAAGTAATGCTATTTTTTGTTTTGTTTATGACCTTGTTTAGGTCAGGTTTTTTTTCACCCCCTGTTCCCACCCAGGATGGCATTGGCAAGCTACCGGACCACCACAGCTGTGCGGTAGGACTTAAATTGCACCAAACTATTTGTTTTTTTCTGGACATATTACCCTGGATCATGAACTACAAACTACCAGATTATTGATTGATGGACCTTTAATCATCCGGGATTCAAGAACCGATTTAAAATAGAAAAAAAAGAACTCTTGGGTGTAATCAGGGTCTGTTTTGTTGTGTGTATTTTTTGTCTATTGGTTATAGTCAAAGAAAATGATTATTTTTACAAACAATATTATTATAAATACCTTCCTGTCTATTGGTTATACTCAAAGAAAATGATTATTATTACAAACAATATTATTATAAATACCTTCCTAAGTCTATAGTACAATACAAACAACTTAAAACTTGCTTCTTGTCTGATGGTGTTTTATTTTAGAATTAGCGGTTTAGAATTAGCTTCCCCTAATTTTCACAAGACATTAGTGCTTTTGAAATTGTGGACCTAAATAAATTAATTAGTGCTTTAGAAATAGTGGAACTAATTTTTGGGTTAGTGCTGCCCAGCACTGGCCCCTAATGACCATCAGGCTGATGTTCCTCATTTGCATGTGAACAAGCTGTTTTTATTGACATTGTTAAAGCTCCACTGACATGTTCTTTTAACTTTTCAAAAAATGGCACAACATATATAAATATTAAGATAGACCTCTGACCGTTTTTGCTAAAATAATGTTCAATGAATGAAATTTCCTCTCAAAATATTTTAAATTTAGCGCCGTTTTTTTAGACCGTAAATCCGGATTTTCCGGTCACGTGTCAGCAGAACCGATCTGACGTCACGTCCGATACTGAACTCTGCTCAAACCGTACATTGAATGGACAAAAATATAAACGCATCCGTCGAATTTAGCCAATTAAAACTACATTTTAGCGATTTGACTTCAGTTTGGGGAAAAAAAAGTTATTTTGAGTGATGCACAACGAACGGAAAGGTTTATATTCTCCGTATTGCTTTTTTTTTTCAAGGGAGGTTTCACATTGAGCACCAGATGGCAGCAGAGCTATCGTGATAACTCTTACAGAAGCAACACGGAGAATATAAACCTTTCCGTTCGTTGTGCATCACTCAAAATAACTTTTTTTTCCCCAAACTGAAGTCAAATCGCTAAAATGTAGTTTTAATTGGCTAAATTCGACGGATGCGTTTATATTTTTGTCCATTCAATGTACGGTTTGAGCAGAGTTCAGTATCGGACGTGACGTCAGATCGGTTCTGCTGACACGTGACCGGAAAATCCGGATTTACGGTCTAAAAAAACGGCGCTAAATTTAAAATATTTTGAGAGGAAATTTCATTCATTGAACATTATTTTAGCAAAAACGGTCAGAGGTCTATCTTAATATTTATATATGTTGTGCCATTTTTTGAAAAGTTAAAAGAACATGTCAGTGGAGCTTTAAACCTGTCTGTCCAGTATGTGGAGGAACTGAAACTGAGGGCCAGTTTACACGGCGCATATTTTGAGTGTAACCGCTACTTTCTCTTTGCGACTTTGCTTATCGCCTACACGACGTTGCTGGTCCCCCTCTTTGACTCCGATACTTTCCTGATCCTGCTCTCAAGGTGGAAGTTTTTTGCTGACCTCCCGCTGATAATGTAAACATCTCCCGCGGAGCTTTTGTGTCAACCACATGCGTGCAGCCCGCATGCGCGGACAGTCTAGGGCAGGCTGACATTTCACGTGTCACGCTGCAAAATATAACAGTTTAACAATAATAAACAGTATTTATGTTGGCGTGGGAGATGTTTAAATTTATCTGAACTACAGTATCTATCTGGACTCGTTACATTTTTTAAAGGGGACCACACATGCAAAATTCACTTTTTAATGTTTTTTTACTAAACTTTGGGTATTTACTTCATAAAAAAACAGTCCTTGTGCCAAAAAAATGCACCCAGTGGTTTATTTACTCTAAGTAGATTTATTTATTTTTGATAAATACACCAGGATTCACACTTCCTGCATTTATTGACGTCACAAGCCGCCAGCCAATCAGATCAAACCTGAGTCCAGCCCCTCACCTAGCAACCCCTGGTTAGGCTCAACCCACTTCTGTATTAAACACATGACTGTTGTTTTTCATGATTTCATCTCATCTTTTGTTTATATGTTCTTAATTTCATGTGTACAGCACTTTGTTGCAGCTGTGTTTTTTTAAATGGCTTTATAAATAAAGTATAATTGTTATTTTTATGTTTTAGTTCAATTTTTAGTGTATTTGCGATCGCTGCCAACGCGCAGCCGGCAAAAATTAAACGAGCGGACCACAGGCGGAAGGACCGGGTTCGACGGGACCCTCTTCCGGCGCGATGGAGCGGAGCTTCAACTGTACAGCCTTGCAGCAGCCTCGCAGCAGGCTCGCAGCAAGAGGACCTTCTCCTTACAGATTAATTTACGGGAGACACTTGGTGAACTTTGTGTTGTCTTCACTGGAACAGCGATAACTCCCAAAATCTCATCGCGTGCAACGAGCGGAGCTGGCGAAAACCGGAAGAGGAACAAGCTAACATTAGCTTCGGATTCGGGTGGTCTAATGCTAAAAGGAGCAGCAAACTGCGGCGCGCTCAGACGGGTTTCGGTAAGTTATCTTAAGCTAACACTAACAGTAAGTCAAATGAGTAATAAAAAAAGAGCTAATTTTAAAACAACAACACATTACAGATACTGGCTGTTACAGAGGGCGTGAACAGATCGTTGAAGGGCGTGGACTTCAAGAAACCGGTCGTTCAAAACGAAAGTTAAAAATGGCAGAATTAAAAAGGGTATAATTGATTATCTAATAATTATTTTGTGCATTAAATTGAAGGAATAGGGTCTGGATATCCCACAGAAATACCATAAAAATTTAAAAAATACATCTGAGGTCCCCTTTAAACAGTGCGTAACGTGCTGTGAAAATGAAGACACCAGGTTTATTATTTATTTATTTATTTATTTATTCAGCACCACAAAGTTTACAACACAAACACCGAGAATTAAACTGAACACACTATTAAAACACGTGAACCGAACTGTAACTACGTTAATGAACTGGACTCTTGCTGTGTGTTCATCTGGACCCATCAGAACCTCAGAACCATCAGCCTGTTGGAACGACAGCTTCTCCACCTGGCAGAAATAAATAAATAAAAACTCAGTTGTTGTGTGATCAAAGTAAACACAAGCAAACATTATATTAAGAACGTTGATTTACCTGCTGTAAGTCAGCTGTTTATCACGGAGTAAAGTCCGGTTCTGGTCCACAGTCCACTCAGCATCTGGTGTACAGTGTGTTAGATGAAGAGAGTCCCGCTTGGTGTCAAATCTGTCGACTCTTATCCAAAATCCAGCATTAACTTATTGTTAACTTGTTGTTAGCTCAACTTTTAGCACAAAAGAAAGTAGCAGACTGCCAGCAGAGTGAGGCAGCACACATGCGCAGTGGGTGAAGGTTCAGCAGCACGCATGCGCAGTGGGTGTAAGGGGGGGGGCATGAGGGAGGGGGGAGATTCGAGCAGATCCGTGTCAGATCCGTGTCAACGCAAAACTTTTAAACTAATTAACATGCCCATAAGTTCCGTTTCCCCCACACAGTGTCCGTGTAAACAGGGCCTGAGGCTTCTAAAACTCTCATTGACAATGGCAAAAAACATTTATTCTGTTCCTAAATCTACTCTTTGGAGACAAACTCATCTTGCTGCCAAGCGGAAATTTAAGTGTTTAGATGATGACCAAGATGATTCTCAAGATTTTGTTAAAAATTCTCCTGCATTTCAGCATGAAGTCATTGCCATGCATAGTGAATACAGTGAATCACTTGAAAGTTCTGACTCTCTTCATGATGATGATGATGGCATCAATGAACCAGAAACTGTAGATATTCCTGTAAATGGGTCCTTTTCAGATGATGATCATGGCAGTATTCATTCAGACCATCATGCCAATCATTCTTATGATTTTCCCTCTGAATTGGATGTTCACATTTCACATAACTCTGAACTTGAACCAGATCGCTCAACAGATTGTTCTTCCTTGGATACTGACGGTGAACAAGCCACCTATCAACATTTGCTGGGATGGATGTTTTTTTTATTTTTTTATTTATCCAGTTATAGGGGAGACCCCAGCAAGGCACTGTGCATTTTCCAGATTGCCTTTGCATATGACTAATTACTCTTTTTTGTTTTTGTTTGTTTTTTTGCAAATGCAGATGGAATCATGAATGGGGATTCTGTAGCAAGAGAGGATTTTATAAGGACTCATGCTGCAGAGCATTTAAAACATGCAAAAAGGGTAGAGGACATGCGCTCACACTGGACAATTAAAACGTGTCACAAAGAAGTGGAGGTGGGGCTTTCACACTGGACATTTAATGCACCACAAAGAAGTGGACACTGGACATTTAATGCACCACAAAGAAGTGGACACTGGACATTTAATGCACCACAAAGAAGTGGAGGTGAGGCTTTCACACTGGACATTTAATGCACCACAAAGAAGTGGACACTGGACATTTAATGCACCACAAGAAGTGGAGGTGGAGGACATAGTCACACAGGACATTTAAAATGTGCCACAAAGAAGTGGAGGACACGGGCTCACACAGAACTGAGGAACACATTTTTTGGGGGGAGAGATGCAAATACAGGTGCTGGTCATAAAATTAGAATATGAAAAAGTTTATTTATTTCAGTAATTCCATTCAAAAAGTAAAACTTGTATATTATATTCATTCACACAGACTGATATATTTTTAAAAAAATTCTTAATGTTGATGATTATAACTGACAACTAATGAAAAGCCCAAATTCATTACCGGTAACAGAAAATTACATTACTTGAGATAAAAAATTTAAAAAAGGATTTTTATAGATGTTGGCCAACTGAAAAGTATGAACATGGTACCATGGTCCTTGCAAAAGGACCCCCAACTAAGTATTCAAAGATGTACATATTGTACATTTCATGTTCATAGTTCTCAGTTGGCCAACATTTATACATTTTTTTTAATTAATCTCAAGTAATAGTCTAATTTTCTGAGGTACTAAATTTAGGGTTGTCATTAGTTGTTGGTTTTAATTATCAGCATTAAAAGAAATAAACTTGAAATCAGTTTAATGAAAGTTTCACTTTTTGAATGGAATTACTGAAATAAATCAACTTATTTAAAATATTATGACCAGCACACTTTTTAAACATATTTGTGGTGGGACTGTAATTTTATGTAGCTTTCATATTTCTCGTGTTACTGCCAGTGTTGCTAGTTCAGCTATAAATCCAAAAGAAAAATGAAGGCATGTTAATAAAAACAAAAACAAATTAATGTTAAGTACAGACCAAAGCTATGTGAGCTGTGTACTTTTAGATTTGTTTGTGTACTGGTACATTTTGTTTTGCCACCAGTTGATAAGCTCCCTCCAATGTAATTCTAAAGCTTTTGTTTTTTTAAAGGTACCAAAGGTGGACTTTTCCATTTTATGTGTTATGCTGTTTATTAAAGGATTAACAGTAATCCTTTAATTTATGTTAAAGAGGATAAAGGAAAAATGTAAGGAGTGATTTGTAAACCTTAATCCAACGGTTTCTAGGACCGTTTCCTGCTGTACAATGGATGGTCAAATGTGGTTCCTAGCTTTGTTTGCCTCAACGCAGTTTTGAAGTAGATGCATTATATTTTTCATATGCATAGCATGTACAGATTCTTTTTGTACCTATTTTTGTACCTAGTTATGCAGTTTTTTATTCATATACGGATTTGTTTTATATTATGATACTGATGCCTTTATGTGTAATAAACTGATTCTTTTATCATAACTTTCGCCTCTGTTATTTTTAATGTTAGTACTGTAGAATTAATTCATAACCAAGAGTTATTTGCACAACTACATATCATCATGATTCCACTAATAAATCTCAATTTAAAACTGTGGATTGGGAACTTGAAAAGTTTGTGTTGTCTGAACGTTGAAGGGACAGTTTCTGAACATTCAGGGGACAGTTTCTGAACATTCAGGGGACAGTTTCTGAACATTCAGGGGACGTTGTCTGAACGTTTTATGGAGTTTCATTTGGACGTCCTCTGAACGTTTTCTGCAAACGTTCAGAGGACGTTGATGACAACGTTCAGAGGACATTGTCAGTATGGCAAGCCCTTTTAACATTAAATCGGATTCAGGCCACTTCAATTCCAGATATCTGAAATTGAATTATGACTAGTCATAATAGCTATTCAAGATATCTTGAATTACATTCTGACTAGTCAAAATTCATATTTGAGATATCATTAATTACATTCTGACTAGTCAAAATGACGTCAGATTTTCCATTGAGTTGAATGGAGGCTTCAATTTAAGATATCTTGAAATGAATTTTGACTAGTCGTAAATACAATTCTAGATATCTCTAATTTAATTTTGACTAGTCATAATTAGCTTTCAAGCTATCTCGATCTTAGTTCTGACTAGTCATAATTACAATTACAGATATCTTTAATTACGTCATCATTTAAGATATCTTAAATGTATTTATGACTAGTCAAAATGTATTTATGACTAGTCAAAATGTAATTCAAGATATCTTAAATAACTAATATGACTAGTCATAAATCAATTTCAGATATCTAGAACTGTATTTATGACTAGTCAAAATTCCTTTTAAGATATCTTTAAATGAATTCGATATCTTAAATATTTTATCATGTGGACGGCGTTTCTATTTAAGATATCTAGAATTCACATTTTGACTAGTCATAATTACGTAGAAGATATCTTGAATTATAATTATGACTAGTCAAATATGTCAGTTTTACGCAGGCGGAAATCGGGCTGCTAAATATTGCCAGGAGGACCCATGTCAGGTCTGTCCAACACAACGCCTGTGTTTTTAACAGAAACAGACACTTACTGTGTGCTCACTAAAGAGAAATGTCTCTCTTTTCAACATCTTGTTTAATTTGCCAGCAGCCTTTTTTTTTGCTGGTGAGGAGGAACTCACAGCGGTGATCTCATGATATTTCTTCCATGAAGAAAACATCCACAGCTATCATGGTAAGAAAAAAAACGTAGCTTAGCTTAGCGAGCTAACCGCTAGCTTCAGCTGCAACGAGTAACATATGCACAGCGTAAAAAAGCCTAATTTAATGTGATTAATTATTTGGAATATTTGAGACAGATATGGTATAAAAATGTATATTGTATTTTTTACGAGGTTCCATTAGTGCCAAAAATAGGTTTATGCATCTATAAAGTGTGTATAGCGTGCTGTGTGTGTTTGTATATATATATATATATATATATATATATATATATATATTATATATATACACAGTATATGTATGTAGTATGTAAGTGATGTGTTAAGTGAATCAATCTATTATACAATCTATTACTTTTTTAAGCTAAATATGTTATAAGAAGTATTAATTTATATATATGTGCTAAAAACAGTTATGATCTATTTTAGATCTCACTGGGTGTGAAAAAGAAAAGTCTGAGTTGTTGGATTATACCAGCACCAGCTGCCAACTGTTCCTCCTGCAGTGGCCTGCACAAGAGATTTACCTTACAAGGATGACACAGACCAAGAAGAACAAAGGTAAATAAAATAAGAGTGGAACACATTCTTTTCTGTTATATCATTTAGTATATGATGATTATGATTCTCATAACAATAAGTGTAATAACTTTCCCACCTGTATATTATTAGTGCCATGTGAAATTTGTCATAATTTCAACATTACTTGTGTCAAATATATTTTTATCTCCTAACTTGTTTGGAATAGTTTGTTTTTGTAGGTAATGAAAAAAATGCAGGCTCAACCACTATCAATTAGTAGTATTTGCAAGTTATGTAAAAATCTTAACTCTCACAAATCTGTCCCACAAATTGCTCGCCCCTTTACATTTATTTATTTTTTAAGTTTATTTGACATATTTTTATGTTGTAAGGTGATCCATCCTGAACCTGCCAGCAAGGTGGTGCGAAAGCCC
>JBBPBX010023131.1:39129-40796 GCA_038048925.1 Garcialebias charrua | reverse complement strand
ATGTAGGGAGCAGGTACATGTCTTGGACCTAGGGGGTATAGAGTGTGCATCGGGATTATGAATGGAACGTGTCGTTATTGTTTGTCTTTCTGTGACTGAGGGTGAGGATGAGGGTGGGTCTGAATGAGTGTGTCTGTGTATGAATGTTTAAGTGTCAGGCTGGGTCTTGGACTGCCCCCTCTCTGATACTTCTGAGGCTACTTAGTGTCGCGCTCCTGCCACGTGGCCCCCCTGGTGGGTGTTCCTTTGCCTGCGGGCGTGCTTGGGGCCCTCACTATCTGGGGTTGGGCGCTTGGGCGTTTGTCGGCTCGGCCTGGTGGCTGCCTGGTGGGGCTCGTGCCCTCTGGTCCGGTCGGGTCTGGGCCTGAGGGGTGGGCGTCCCCGGTGCCCGGGCCTCGGTGACCGGCCCTGGGGCTACGTCGGTGCAGCGGGCTCCGGCGGGGGCCTGTGAATTTGTCGCGGGCGACCCCGGGGGGTCATTGTATGTGGTCGCTGGTGGGGTTCGTCCGGTTCTTCCCCTTGGTAGGATCTGGGGAGTGGGCTAGTGGCTCGTCCTGTTCGGGTGGTCCTGGGGACTCTGGGCTCGGGGTCCTTCCTGGGGTCTTGGGCTTTGATCGCCCCTTCGTCTGCCTCGGGCTTTGGGGGGACGGATCTCTGATGCTTCACAGTCGCTACTAAATGTTCTATTGGAGGAACCTTATTCACTTATGCATGCTCACAACCACACACAAATGGATGCAGGGATGTATATATAGATATATGCAGATATGTAGATGGGTATATGAATGAATATAAAAGTATATGTATGTATACTATATATATATTTGTAGGTATGGGTATGTGTATTTATAGAATTCTACTGCAAGCTCATGAATATTATTAGTCTTTATGCATGTATGTTCCATTGTTGTGTTCTGTCATGTGCTTTGCAGGATTGTGGACGGAGGTTGGGTGTGTTTGCCTTGTGCTCTTTTGGTTGATAATTGTTGATTTGTTGTCTTACTTTCTCTTTTCTTTCTTTCTCTCTTAAAAAAAAAAATATATATATATATATATATATATATATATATATATATATATATATATATATATATATATATATATATATACAGCAAACCCCCGACCTACGACCCCATCGACCTGCGAACCACGGGACCTACGAACGTATCATATTTAATAAAAATATGAAATTACTGTATTAAAAAAAAAATAAAAAAATTTTATTTTTTTTATTTTTTTGTGTTTAAATGTTCTTAATTTCATGTGTACATCACTTTGTTGCAGCTGTGGTTGTTTTAAATGCTTTATAAATAATAATTATGATAAAAAATGATCATTTCTGATCATTTTTGTCATGATTGCGCAATAATCGTGCAACTTCCGGTCATAACAGGAAGAAGGTCGGTCATAACAGGAAGAAGGTCGCCAGTCACCGGAGGCCAGCCATCTTAGGGTTAGTCACGGCTACAGGCAGCAAGGTTTGGAAGACTTGTTGATCAGGATTGCCTCATATGGATTAATTACTATCTGGAATCGCTCTGTGAGCTCTGTGGACGTCTCAGGCGGAGAAGCAGCTGCAGATTGATGGCCGATTGGGCCGCACCGCCGCTCCAACACCAGCTCATGGCCTGGCTAGCAGAAGCTAACACAGGCCTCGAGAGCTAACA
>JBBPBX010023131.1:29129-34129 GCA_038048925.1 Garcialebias charrua | reverse complement strand
CAGTCTCACCTCTGCATGGCATGCTGATATAATAGTAAGTCTCAAGCATGATTAGCTGCTGTAATTAAGCGTTCACGCGCACGCACACACACAGGCACCGCACACACAACATCCAACAGGGATTTTTTTTATAGAGCGCAGGACAGACAATCACACAGCTTCAATAAAATAAGCATGCAGATGGAATATAGCAAAACTAAAATAAAAGTAGCCACACCCGAGTCGTTGCACCCCTCCAGCCTCTTAATCAGGGTCAGAAAAGAGAAGTGGTCAGAAAAGAGAAGTGTGGACACCCAGACAGGAGTCTTCATCACTCAGCTGCAGCAACTTTTAATGTGAAGTGTACACCACCAGACTGTAGGTGAATAAGTTGCAACTTCAAGCGGCACGCCGTGCATTTCTGATTCAGTATTGATGTGTTTCCATGTTCCTGCTTGTTTTCCTCCCCTCCCACCACCTTTTTTACGCACTCTAAAATTTAAACTATTCTCTCCACAGACCATTGTTAGAAGAAAAAAAAAAACAGAAACTGCAAGACAGGATGCAGAGATGACCAGTGCAAGGAAAAATAAATAAATTGTTTTTTTCTCTTTCTTTCCAAAGAAAACTAAATAAAAGATGACTCTCTCCATTTGTTTGCAGCAGGGGTTTTGCTAAATGGAAAGACAGAATATTAGCAATGAAATAGCTCTGCTTGGAGACAACATCGGAGGGAAAAAAAGAGTGTGGGGAGAGCCCGAGAAAGAGAGAAAGAAAAAAAAAGGACTGAATATAAAGGAGAAAAGACAGAGTTGAGGGAGGAGAGGAGAAGAGCATTCAGCAAGGAGGATATAAAAGGAACAGAGAGGGGGGGGGAGCGGGAGTGAGACAGAGAGCTATGGAAGGAAATAGAGAAAGAGAAAAAGAGGGGGGCATGAGAGAGAGCAGGAGAGAGGAGGAGAGAGAGATCAAGAGAAGGAGGGAGGGAGGGAGGGGGAGAAACAGACAGAGGACAAAAGAGAAAGACAGAGAGGAGAGAAAAACAGAGAGGGGGGAAGGGAGAAGGAGGGATAGCCACAAGAGACTCAAAAACCACAGAATAAAAAAACCTCTGTCTATAACTCTATATAGATATACTCTATATAGATATACAAATATGAATCCTAACACACGGTTGCATTTATTCATTGGGAGGGGATAGCCTGCAGAACAGAATCCAGCGTGCACCTCAAGTTCATTCAATAAGTCGGCAAGCACAACTTGTATATGTTCTTATCGGGAATGTGGTTTTTCATTGCACGAAGGTGGGAGAGAATTCACACAAAGGTACTTTATCCTATTTCAGTTGCTCTGAAGTCCCTCCCTGCTATGTGATTCATGGAAAACTGCGCTCATGAAATATACTTTCTGTATAGACCCTCGCCATCTCCTCCTCGCCGTCTGGGCTGAGATGTGTGTGCGGCAGACACCTGCGATCTGGTCTGTCTGCTGTAGCTGGCCTACATAGTGAAATGGCCCCAGATTTTACTCAAGGTGAGGCCTACAATGAACCACGGAAGCCTATTAACACTAGAGGTCTCTGGAGTGGCCTGTGTGCTGCTCAGAGGCGACCACAGTGGAAGTGGCTGCAGCAGACAGTGGGTGGATGGGTGGGGGGGACGGAGTCACTGTCCCTCCACGGCCGTCACTCCCTTTGTATTATTCCTCCACCTCCCGGTAACAAATTTCTGTCGGAATTACTTTTCTTTCGTCCCAAGTTTCATTCTTTTAAATCAAACCCCTTTGTCTATCTCTTCTTTTGTACCTTCCTCTTGTTTCCATGGTTACCTCTCTCTCTGCTCTGTACACTATCTCTTCCTCCGTTTTTCCCTCTCCGTCTCCCTCACTCTGTTCTTATCTTTCTCATTTTGCTTTCATCTCTGCCTCCCTTCCTCCTGCTTTATCCCACACCCTCCTCACTCCGGCTTTTATCTCTCTTCACTTTCATCTGTCTTTCACCTTTCTCTCCCCTTCGAGCCTGCCATTCCATCATGCTGGTTTCTGTTCTTACTTATGGAAAAGGGGGGAAAGTTTTATCGGTTTCCCTGTCAATTCTGCATTTTTAATCATTTCCAATTTATCCAACCCCACTTTCAGTGCCATTGAGTCATGCATTAAATCGTCTCGGGCAGAATGGGAGTGTGTGTGTGTGTGTGTGAGATGGAACCCATATAGGTGCAGGAGGATGTATCTTTCACTGTCATAAAGATAGAAATTATTTTTGTCATGATATCTGAAGATTAACTGGTTGCTGTGAAACATCTTTGCATCTTCAGCAATGATTTTCTTTCGTTTGTTTTACAACTATAATACACCGGCACGTCTACAAACTGCTCATGTGGTTTTTTGTTTTATTTATTTCTTCTCTGAGCCGAGTCCGGCAGAGACCGAAGCTTGTTGAAGGAGGTACTGGGGGCTGTCATTTCTCTGCAGTGATGAAGATGTTCCTGTGAAGCACAAATGCCTCCCTCGAACGCACCTTGCTTGGGAGATAATCGTATTCGCACACCGTTGTGGCTGGTTTTTAAAAGCAGCACCGCATCATGTGTCAGCATGTGATGCTCCACAAACAAAGCGCACGCACAAACTGGGACAGAGATGCTCCTCACGCTGATATTTAGGAGGACAGAAGATGCGGCCTAATACCAAGTCACTGTGAGGATGTCATCCATGGAGGTATAGACATATGGAGGAATGGGGGTGGGGGGTGTCTTCAAGTCAGTGACAAACTCATTTCAAGAGACACTGCATGTGGTGTGGGAGGAAGTTTTGTTCTGCAGCTTTTGACTGAAACTAACCTCCCTCCCCTCATCCTCGCCTTCCCCTTCCCCTTAAAGTATCACAACTATTCAGAAAAGAGAATAAAGAAAACCTGAATAGAGAAGGAGAGAGAGAGAGCGAGAGAGAGAACGTGTTTTTTAGGCAAGAAAGAAAAGAAAAACAATGAAAAAAATAATAATGAAATGAAAAGCAGCCAAAGAGAAGAGAGAAAGAAGGACAGACGGAGGGAGGGGAGGCAGGAAAAAGAAACTGAGCACAAAGCTGAGAGAGAAGAGCAGCAAAAAACAAGAGTGAGACCTCTGAAGACAGGAGTGAAAATAAACTCTGAGAAGAAAAAATGGGACTAAAATGTAGGATTTGTTTTTTTTTCAGCTTGTAAATGATCAGAAAGAAGAAACGCTGTAAACATTTAATACAGAGCTTTTGCTGGTTTGTGTGAATAAATATCCACAATGGAATAAATATTTGAATCCTTTCAGTTTTACTCACGAGAGAGACCAAACAAATGTTCAGATTATGTGAAACTGTTCACACCGAAGAATGAAAGAAACCCAAATAGATTTGACCTTTTAAACTGAATAAATCACACGCTGCCTTTGTGATTTTATTTTTTGTTATTACAATATGACACATAGTGGGCCGAGTTTTTAACTAGTCATCTGATAACCTAATTATGTAAAATATTTTGTTGACACTGATCAGTTTATTCTCATCTCGAATGTGCTCCAGTCATCAAAGTTGAAGCAAATGTAAATTTTGTTAGAAATATTTCCGCTCTATAAGTACTGTATCCAGCTTTGTTTTAACAAGGTCATAAAATCATGGTTCAGATGTGTTTAGGTGGGGTTCTATGGTGATTTATGGACAATAACTATCTCACCTGTTGCAGATTACTCTTTTACCAACCTCAATTTGGACAACTCTAGTTTAATTTGAACTAAAAACCAGTCTGAGTTATGCTGAGGCCAAAGTGGATTGATAATATCTTAAAACTCCAGTCTGACAACTTTCCTAGCAGTTCCAGCGATTGTTGTTTTTAATTAACTTTTTAAAAAATCATCAGATTTACATTACAGAAGTCCTTCAATTATTGTAGGAGTTATGTCCCAGACACCCCAGCAATAGGTGAAAATCCGCAAAGTAGAAATGCTATGTTTATTTTAGTATTTATTTATGTTTTGTTTTGTTTTTTGAATGTCCAGAGGACCAGACTTAGCTTTTTTGGATTTTTCTACCTGGATTATTGAGCATGCATCAGAGTATTTATTCATGTTTTAAGGCTTTATAAACTCTTCCCACACTCTTGCAATGTTCTAAACTCTTAAACATGCATCATCTTAACAACATACATATATGTACTGCACAGTAGCTACTGCAAAATTTTATATGGGTACTCACCAGCCTTGGTCCAGTTCTGGTTGGGTTCTGATTGGCTCTCTGCAGCCGTTGAACCCCAGATGGTTTTGGAGAGAAACGGACGGTGGTGGGCAACGCTAATTTAAAAATTAGTTCCACAATTTCTAAAACGCTTATTAATTTTTTTAGGTCCACAATTTCAAAAGCACAAATGTCTTATGAAAATTAGGGGAAGCTAATCTAATCCAATATTAGAAAATCCAAATTAGATCCAAAATCTAATATTTTGTCAGAAGGACGAGTAATTATAATCTTAAGGGGACAGATATATTTGTGAAGCCACCTTTTAGGACTAGTTTGAGGGGAAGATCTACCATAATTGAAGGAATAGGGTTGTGGAATAAATTGGAGTCTGATATTAAAGTGGTTAGATCAATTGTTACATTCAAAAGAATGATTAAGTTTAAACGGTTAAAAACATATATTTAAATGAGTTGAAATTTGGAAGTTTGTGTATGACACCGAGGGTAGTAATTATTATTTAAGTTGTTCACTATTTTGGAAATTACATGAGTTGGTTGTATCATGTTTATTTTTAAAGGTTAAAATTAAGTTGATTATTTATTTGTAATCCTAGTACTGTAGTTGGGTATATGAACTGTTTATTTGAGAAAAAAGGGGCAGAAAAAATAAGAATTTTTTTTCTTCTTCTGCCGCCTTTCATTTTATATATATATATTTTTCTCTTTTTTCTGTATTGTATTGTTTTCTTGTTTTGATCATAAAATGAATGAATAAATAAATCAAATCAAATCAAAATCCGCTATTTATATATTTATATATTA
>JBBPBX010023131.1:6462-28531 GCA_038048925.1 Garcialebias charrua | reverse complement strand
TATATATATATATACTGTATATATATATATATATATATATATATATATATATATATATATATATATATATATATTTATATATAGCCGGCAGCGTTATGCAAAATTTGCACTACACTGCCAACTGAAAAGTAACAAAAATGATCCTAAAAGGATGAAATTACAAAAATCAAAGGATTTATTTAATACTTTACGTACATATATTCTATTCGGCCACGAAATTAACAAAAAATAGAATGATCTTTTAATCCCTAAAACCACTTTTAAATCTCAAATACACGGGTGTGTCGCCACCGCATTTATACATAAAAGTAACCCAAATACATAAAACTAACGACTCACCGTCGAATGGTCGACACAAAACACACAATAAAATCCTCCGGCCACGTTAATTTGGCTTGAAACAGCGGGGTTCTCTGCGGATTTATCCATTAGTAACCCAGCACAACCAACCAGCTGGACACAGAGTTAGCGTCTATAGGTAGTCAACAGATTTAATGAAAAGTAACTAAAATACATAAAACTAACGACTCACCGTCGAATGGTCGACACAAAACACACAATAAAATCCTCCGGCCACGTTAATTTGGCTTGAAACAGCGGGGTTCTCTGCGGATTTATCCATTAGTAACCCAGCACAACCAACCAGCTGGACACAGAGTTAGCGTCTATAGGTAGTCAACAGATTTAATGAAAAGTAACTAAAATACATAAAACTAACGACTCACCGTCGAATGGTCGACACAAAACACACAATAAAATCCTCCGGCCGCGTTAATTTGGCTTGAAACAGTGGGGTTCTCTGCGGGAGACCGAGCGCAGCCAGCTAGCCACAGAATTAGCCCCTGAGTTCACCTCTGACCCGGAAGATGTCAAGATGGAATAGTCCATTTTTAGTAGGGGGATAAAGAAATCGACCGTTTTTTTAATTGCATATTTAATGATCGTTTTCATCGTAACTATAATTATTTTTATGTTAAATGTACATTAACAAGCAGGATCAATGTTAGGGATGTAGGTGACTGGCCGGGGCGCGGCGGGGCCGGGGCCCCATGCTGATTGGGATCCCCAGGCAACGGCATAATTTGCTACATGGTAGATCCGAGTCTGTTCTCCGTTCTGCTCCCTCCCCCTCACACCCTCCCTCCTCTCTGCTCTTTACGGTGGGGAAAAAGGTAAAACAAGCAGCATAAGAGCTTGTAAATAAGTTTATTGGTTTTTACTGATAGATAATTAGTTATTAGCGGTACTGCATTTTAAATAAAAATAGCACAAATCCGCTTATGAATTATAAAAGTTAGTCAATCCACAAAAACGCTGACAAAAAGTTTAGGTCCACTGTAAGCGGATTAGCGCTTTAGCGCTATCTAGCGTTCATATGCCCACCACTGGAAACGGACCTTCTGAGAGCCAGCACAAAACCACACAAGGGTCCCGATCGAGTCAAAATAATCCAGAGAAATCCTATGAAAACAGTCCAGGTGATCTCCGGAGAAGACACCAGACCTCCAAGCAACGTCTCCCCGCTGGAGAGGCTTCCTGGGCTGGCAAGCAGCACTCAGCTTGACCGACGAGGCTGGAAATTGTTCTGGTCCCGTTCTGGTTGGCTCTCTGCAGCCACTGTGTGCAAAAGTCACAATGAATGAGGACCAAACTTTTTAGTCAGGTTCGGATTGGATCAAAACTTTCCCTCCATTTCGGCAGAAAGCAGTGTCTGGAAGCACTGTTGGCTTCTGGGTAATGTAGTTCTTTTGGACTGGTGACACAGTGCAGGATTTCTGAAAGAAAATTACAAAATGGCGGCGCCCGTCCAAAGTAATTTTTTGTTACCTTTTTATCTGTACTGTCCCCATCACATGAGTAATATTAAAGTTGACAATAGTTGAAAAACCGCAAAAGAGTGAGTTCTTGAAACTTGATCCACGAAGTATCGATGGACTACTGTATATTGGTTTATATACAATTATTTTGCTATGCTCAAGCACAAATAATAATTAGAGGCTAGCTGTAGCTCTTCATATACAAGCAGAGGCACATCCAATAACTATAATATAAGGGCTTTTGACTTGGAACCCGAAGGACGCGGGTTCGCGTCCCGGCCACTACACACCTTGGGGTGTCTATGAGTGCACACCTAATTCTCCAGCTCCCCGGGTGCTTTCTATGGCTGCTCACTGCACCACCTGGTAGGTGGTTGGGTTAAATGCAGAGACGAATTTCGTCTGTGTATGGGAAACATACGCAGATGACAGGAAAAGACATTATTGTTATTATTATTATAATGTTTCTAATTAAATATGTATGTGAGGCAAAATTTGTATAACTCAATATTTTAAACCATTTTTAAAACTCAGAAATTTTAAATTCACTGTAGTCTTGGCCCCATTTGAACTGTCATTTTAGTAAAAATGAAACTACGTTTCTTCAACCTGTGGTCACCAGGTAAGATGATTACTGTTCACAAAATCCATAAAAAGCTATCTGTTAAAAGATCTGAGTTATAAGTAACATCCGTAACAAAATATATTTCTTATCATCCATCAAAACTTTTAAGGTGTGTTTAGGACGTTCAGGTTCTTGTTAAAGCTGCAGAATTATTATTATTATTATGATTTCTTATAATTTGTTATTATTACTGAAAGTTGGTGAGGTTGCAAAACCAAGTTTAAATTATGGTGTCAAAGTGTGGATGTCTCCATAGAATATGAAAATAATTGTTCACATTAGTGAACATGTTTTGTTTTATTAGTCATTCAACCTGGACCTAAGCTTTCCACAAACACTAGGGAAAAAAACACAAAACAGAAAAAAGCTATAAAAAATGTAGCCTATCCCTAAAATGAATCTGGATATTTAAACAGCTTGACGTTGTTCACTTAACTTCCTTGTGTCAGCTGGTTTCACCAAAACTTGGTTATTTAAACATAAAAAGTGATAATTATTTGAAGATTTGTCCTCAACAAATTATTCATAACAGTAGAATCAACCAATTTGTGAGTCTCCTAAAAACACATGAAGTGAAAAGGCTTAGTTAATTAAATAAGAGTAATGCACATGTGCATGTGCAAAAATTAGGAAAGGCTTAAGTCAAAGGAAAAGTGTGTAGAGGTTAAGTTTGATTTGACTAAAAGTATTGTTTTTTTAGCTACTGGTAATTTTTCTCTAATACAACAGAACCAGCTTATTTTGACTGTCAAAAAATAAGTGAAACATAATAAAACATAAAACCACCATGTAATTTCCACAAAACCCTTTTTTTTCTTTTACTGATTTTTATGAAGTAGTTTTCTAGTCAAATACTTTTTTAAAAAGAATTTACCGGTTTATTCAGTTAAAGGCAATAAAAAATAATAATTAAAAAAAAGTTTTCTTAAATCTGAAATTTAATATTTCATTCAGAACATTGTCATCCCTTAAACATCAACTTTAAAAAATAGACATTTTAATTATCTCTGGGGTTCTTCTGTTCTCTGAACAGGCGGGTTATTTATAAACACACTGTGTGTAAAAAATATTTCTAATGTGTGTTTGAGAGAAGTTGTCATACGTCTCACTTACTTGCTCATTGAATATATTTACGTGAACGTAAGCTCGTGCTTTAGTGCTCAGCCGATGTGACCTGCAGGAGGTTTCTGTCTTGAATCAGATACGGACTATCAGTAATACAATCTGTAATTGAAAACACCGACCTCCTACTTCTGCTCCTGCAAAGATCCACCAGACAAACAATAATAACTGGCCTGTATGAAAAATCACCTAATGAGCAGCAGCTCCACACTCCTAATCTAATTTATTTTAATAAATTTAGTCCTGCCTCTCTCGCTCTCGCTACATGCAGTGGCGATTAAAATTATAGAAGTGAAGTTTGGCCGTTTATGTTATTAAATGTTGATAATCATTACAGGTGAAGATTAAAGTGGGGTACATCAATTCAGATGATTTAATTAACAGTGAGTCGCTATTAATCTTTATCCTGGTTGGACTAAAGTCTCCGCAGCTTTTCAAAGCCTGAATTTTATGTCTAAGTATTTTATTTTATAAATATTTATGTACCTGAAACCAAGAAGCAATTTTGATTTGCACTAAAATTGAGAGATTTAAAAAACATAAATAAATAAAATGAAATAAAAGTGTGTTACTGTCTCAGTTTTTATTTGTATGCTGCATAATACGAAACTTGTCCCAAGTATGCTCAGGTTGTCCCCCACCACCACCCCCGTCACACTCTCTTACTTCAGCTGTACTTGATGACATTTCTCAAGACCAGAGAAAGACAAGTGCAGATGATGCCATGAAGAAAAATGGTGAGCATTTCAAGTGCACCTGACTGAAGGGGATGGATGAGAGCATATCCATCAAAAACAGCAAAGCAATACAATCTGTTGGAATGTATTTGGGTTATACAGTATATGTGTTGGTGCATGTAAAGTCCATTGTCTCTATTTAAATACCTGAATATGTTATGGAAATGCCTTTGTTTCTTTATGATTTAGTTTAAGCTGCAAAAACTTTTTGGTTTCTTATCAGAAAGAGAAAAATATAAGGGCTAAAACACAAAACATGAGCGGTCGTTGCAGGGAATTGGAGAAGTACTGAGGCACATTTCAAGAGCTCACAGGGCTCCCCATTACAGTACATGTGCTGCACCGTGCTATAGGTCAATGAGGGTTTTGTGTGCGCACAAAACTTTAGTTTGGAATATTTTAGTACTGTGTTCTCTTCCATTCGTCATTCAAAGTGATGTCTTTGTCCACATTTAAAACCTCACTCAAAACACATGTTTAGACTAGCTTATCCTTCAAAACTTCTTTCTATTATCAGATGTTGTTGACATCTATTTCCTCCTCCCAGCTTATTTTATTTAGATAAAATATACTTTCACCTCCTTCTACAGGTGTGCAGTGGAGAGCATCCTGTGCTCCAGCATCAACGTGTGGCATGGGGGCTGCACAGCTGCAGAAAGAAAAGCTTTGCAGAGAGTGGTGAAGGCTGCACAGAAGTCTGTTGGAGTCAGTCTCCCCACCATCACAGACATTTACACCTCCAGATGCAGGAAAAGAGCCACCTGCATCATGAAAGACCCCACTCACCCAGCACACACACTCTTTGCCCCACTCCCCTCAGGACGGAGGTTGAGGAGCATCAAATGTAGAACCACTAGACTGAGGAACAGCTTCTACCCTGAGGCTGTTAGACTCATGAATAAATAAATAATAAGAATAATCACTGTGAAATATCACATCATGCTGATGCTGATCTGTTTTCTTGTTGCTGTGTTCATCTGTGACCATCTGCTCATAAAGACTCATGTTCGTGCTGCTGTTTGTAATGATGTTTTTCTATTACTCTAGGGCTTAGTGTATTTCTAGTTGGATGTTTTTCTTAGTTCATATCCTAGATGTTATTACTGTTTTTCTCTTACATTTTGTTGTTGGATGTAACTGGGACCCTGTGTACATAATCTCATTTCATCACATGTACTACATGCGGTGCAAATGACAATAAAGACTCTCTGACTCTGACTTTATACATTCTTTCTGGGGAAGCACAGTGGCGCAACTGGTAGAGCTGCTGCCTCTCAGCGAGCAGGTCCCTGGTTCAAATCCCAGTCCGGGGGCTTTTCTGGGTGGAGTTTGCATGTTTTCTCTGTGCATGCATGGGTTTTCTCTGTACTCCGGTTTCCTCCCACAGACCAAAATCATGCATGTTAGGCTGATTGGTAACTCTAAATTGTCTCTAGGTGTGAGTGAGAGAGTGAATGGTCGTTTGTCACTACCGGTATGTGGCCCTGTGATGGACTTGCGACCCATCCAGGGTGTACCCCGCCTCTCACACAGCAATTGCTGGACATGGGCACCAGCGACCCCCGTGACCCAAAATAGAAGAAGCAGGTAAAAGGTAATGGATGGATGGATGATAGGCTAACGCTACAGGTAAAATAGGCTATTTTAATTGTAGCATTAGCCGGTTTTAACTGTAGCATTAGCCGGTTTTAACTGTAGCATTAGCCAGTTCCCTTTTCAGTCAGTCACTTGGTGCAACATATGACTGTGGGAAGTGCGCCCCCGCGCGGTTCACCTAAAATAATACAATCACGCCTTTATGGCAGGTGGGCGTCAGCGTCACCACAGAGGCCCCGCCCTCTTGGTATATAAAGACGCGTACGCCCATCCTTCTTTCTCTTTTGCGACTTCACCTCACTTCACCTGACTTTCGCAGGATTGAGGACTCCGTGAACGGATCGCTTGACCGGAGGTGTACTCTGCTCCCTACCCAGAATGTCACGGAGGGCTGCTCTGCGAGCGCTAGGGTTAGCGGGAAGCTAACCTAGTGTAGTCGACTTTTTAGTTTTCTGCTATTTTGCCACTCGGTTAGCGAACGCTAACCGCACAACATGCTACCTGCTAAGCTATCGGTGCTAACAGGCTAGCAGCCATGAGCAGCTCGACGAGAGGACTTCTTCAGACAAAGAATCCCAGCAAGCCAGCGAGCCCCGGCTCCCGAACCTGCTCCAGCGGATGTGGCGTCCCCCTTTCAGCAACAGACGCCCACGAGGCCTGTCCGGTCTAATCAGGGATGCTACACGCAAAGACACCTAACACTTTTCTCGCGTATGGCTCCGGAGAAAGGCAAGTGGAAATCGAGTAACCCCGTTGCTAACTGGCTAGCTTCCACGGTTAGCCTGGCTAACCAAGAGCTCCCATGACAGCGTGGGGCGGATGTCGGGCTCATGCACCGCTGCTAACATTTAGCGTTGCTAATAGGATTAGCGTTGCTAACACGATTAGCGTGGCTACGAGCGGACAACGAAGGACTCCATCGTGAGATATGCGAAAAACTGCTTGGTCTAGCTTGCCAACTAGCCTTCTCAAGTTTTGTCTGTTTCGCTATCCTGTGTAGCCGAATCGACGATAGAGTTCATCCCATAGCTGCTAACTACGTTTGTTTACGATGGAGTTCATCTCACAGCTGCTAACTACGTTTGTTTACCGATTGCTGTGCTGCTCGATGGCCTGTTTAACACTGCTAGCCAGCTCACGAGTTCCTCCACATTTAGCTCCTGCTAACAAGGAGGCTCTCCAACCAGCACAGTCCAGGAGGAGGAATCTCTGCTTACCTGTCCAGCTACGCTGGCTGGTAGTTTATATGCCCACGGCGAGAACATTGTGACGCTGAGAGCTTATCCACCTACGAGGCTAAGGATGACTCTCAGACGTTAACCATGTCAGGGCCCGAGGGACCCTGATGGAGTGGACAAGGACGAGCAGAGGGAAGCTCCTCCAAAGAGAAGACAAGCCAACTACTGTCACCGACGAAGCCTCCAACGATGGAGCAAGGCGTCGAGGAGAGAGCAGAGGACTTTTCACAACAAGCTGCAACGGTGCTTGTCAAAGCAGACGGACCAACCCCGGCTCCGCCTAACCTGTGCCGTAAGACGGCCAAGTCTGTCAGGTGCCATGACCTGCACCCCCGCCGGGACATCAAGAGCCAAGCTCGGTGGGTAACTATTCCTCCCGAGGCAACAACCTCGTTGAGGCACGACACGCCGGTGTCCCCAGGGTTTTTTAACCGGAACCATGCGGTCAGGGTCGGCACCCAGGTTGGTCACCGCCCCCCCCCCCCTTTTTTTTCTCTCAGTCCCGAACTGGGAGGGCAGGGAGCTGACAGGTCTGTCTCACATCCAGATCTAAGCCACCAAGGCCTACCCAGCAAACCATGTCGTCAGCAGTGCAGCTGGAAAGGATCTAGCGCGCTCAGTGCCCAGCGGCCTGGGCAGCCTCAATGCTGCTCGTCCACCAGGCAGATAAAGCTGCAGGAACTGCAGGCGGCCACCAACAAAGGGAAAAAGACGGCAAAGCCACTGGATGAGGTTCACAGGACGGTAGACTTTACCGCCCGCCCTTCGGGCGCACCGGACAGTCGCTCTGGGAAAGAGCAGGACTGAACCGGTTGTCGCGCTGTGACACTGGCGACCAACATCCTCACTGATGAGGGCTTTTCCACCCATGGGAGAGGAAAGCCACACATACTTAAACCTCCCCGGGGTCCAAGAGACCATGGCGGAAGGGACAAAGATGTTCGTTAAAAAACAAAAACCAAATAGCATTTTAGCATCCCTGTGCAGAAGCCACGGGTCAACCTAGTACTTCTCCTACGGTGCGGAGAGAAAGCAGAGACCTGCATGACTCTGAGCTGTCCCTACACCATTACAGGCGTCTTCCCTCAGAGGGTGAGAAAACGCCGAACTTTTGCCACCAGTACCTGTGTTAGAGGAACACAGATTAACTGGTTCAGAACGTTTAAACACACAAGAACACTCAAACGCTTGTGTAATGAAGAGAAATTGCCATCCACGCACGACAATAAAGTCTCAGACTGCTCAAGCTGTTCTGTGCCACCACTCAGCATTAAAGGAAGAACCCAACCATTTCTTAATGCCAACCAGCGTTAATATAGAGCGCGGGGAGCCGTCTCACAGGCGGCCAACCCCCCCTCTAATAAAACTCTGTCCATCAAAGGACCCAGTACACATGCAAACCAAGCACGTGGGTCACGTCCACTGTCACCCTGGGTCTCCGGCTGCAGTTCTACAAGCGACCACCTCCCTTCACGGGGGTGCTGTCGTCCTCCATCAGCCCAGACCGTGCTCATGTTCGGAGAGACGAGATCTCGACTATGATGCAGAAAGGAGTGATCAGAGTGGTCCCTGCTCACAATGTTAAAAGAGGGCCATCACAGCGAGCACTTCCTGGTCCCAAAACCGGAACAGGGCTTGAGGCCCCATCTTGGACCTCGGAGGTCTGAAAAGAATAATAATAATGTATGATTAAAGATGCTGACACTCAAGACAAGTCATCTGCTCGGTTCAACCGAGAGATTACTCTGCACGATAGATCTGAAAGACGCCTTCTCTACGTGAGCATCTTGCCCTGCATCTTGCCCTGCCACAGATAATGTCTCCGCTCTGCCTTCAGGGGCATCGTGTCCGAGTTTTTGGCAGCGCATTTTGGCCTGAAAACCGCCTCCCGGGCATTCACGAAATGCCTGGACACTGCCCTGACCCCGCTGGGAGCTCGAGGGGTCAGAGTTCTGAATTTCTTAAGACGATATGCTCATTCCTGGGCACAACAGAGTCCAGGCACAGCAGCACCCAGAGAGGGTGATGTCTCACCTGGAAGCTCCAGGTTTCGTTTTAAACCTGGCAAAAACAACCTGACCCCATCCTAGATTACCATATTTCTGGGAGTATAGCTCAACTCCACACTAATTGAAGGCTGTTTATCTTGTCAGTAGAGCACTTTTACAAAAAAGGGACTGATTACAAAACATGTCCTGATAAAATTGGACAATAGGACGACAGTGTCCTACATCAACAGAGAAGAGGGGAACAAGGTCCCAACCCCTCCTCAGCCTGACACACAAGCTGCTCACGTGGTGTGTCCCTCTAATACTGTCACTGAGGGCGACACACATCCCGGGTGAGCTAAAAATGGGGCAGACGCCCTCTCAAAAGGACCACTGTTAGCCTCAGAATGGAGGCTAAACCCACGGGTCGTGGACCAGATCTGGTCACGATACGGGAGGGCATCCGTCGATCTGTTCGCCTGCAAAACCAGCACGCATTGCGCCCTGTACTTTTCACTAAAAGAAACAGACGCACCGCTGGGAACAGATGCCTTGGCCCATAGCTGGCCAGCAGGGGCACTCCCGGTAGGAATGGAAAGCACCTTGCATGGTAGTCTGTCGCTACCGGTGTATGAATGTGTGTAGCACTTTGTAGCACTCCACACCAGCAGGAGCAGTCCCGGTAGGACTGGAAAGCACCTTGCATGGTAGTCTGTCGCTACCGGTGTATGAATGTGTGTAGCACTTTGAGATTTTCACTAATGAAAAGTGCGTTATAAATTGAATTCATTATTATTATTATTATTATTATATTACGCATTTCCACCTGTCCCTCTGACTCAGGTGACGTTGGAACGTGTACGCAAGGGAGCTCTTTCCCTGATATTAATAGCCCCCAGGTAGCCACAGAAACCGTGGTTCCCAGAAATGATCTCACTGTTGTCAGGGACACCATGGCAGCTGCCCCCCGCCCCCAGGGACCTGCTAGCTTAAGCCCACGGGTAGTTCCTTCACCCACGTCCAGAAATATGGCAACTCTCAGCCTGGCTGCTGTGAGGAACAGACTGATGGCCTCCGACCATCCCAGTAATGTCATAAATACAATACAGGGAGCGAGAGCCCGGTCAACCCAGACTCTCTACGCTCGTAAATGGCGTGTTTTTGAGGCCTGGTGTCTAGAGAGGAATATTATCTCATATTCCTATGACTTGGTCTAGCTCCTCACCTTTTTACAGAACCTGCTGGAGAAAGGCTGCTCCTTTTCCACCATTAAGGTGTTTTTGTCAGCCATCTCGGCTTGCTACAAAGGCTGGGGAGGCAGGTCACCCGGTGCCCACCCTCTCATGATACGGTTCATGAAAGGCGTACTGAGAAAAGGCCTCCCAGCAGGACTTTGGCCCCAGACTGGGACCTTCAGTTAGTCCTGGATGCTCTGTGTGAGCCTCCATTTGGGCCTATTAGCAGCATTAAGATAGATTTGTTATCCTATAAAACTGCTCTGCTCCTAGCTCTTTGCTCAGCTAAATGTGTGGGTGACCTACACGCTTTATCTGTGCACCCAATGTGTACATAGCTTGCCCCTGATGGGTCAAAGGTCACCCTGTGTCCAAACCCTACATATGTGCCAAAGGTTCCAACTTTAAATCCCAGAAGTCTGGACTTTGAGCTTCCAGCTTTTCCTCCCCCCTGTCCTCACCGAGGGACAGAGGAAGCTGAAAGCACTTTGCCCTGTCAGGGCCCTGGGTGCTTACATTAAAAAAAAACTTGTCAGTTGGAGGAAAACAAACCAGCTGTTTGTATGTTTTGCCAATTCAGCTGGTGGCAGAGCCTTGTCAAAACAGGGCCTCTCACACTGGGTGACTGCGGCCATAAAGAGGGCATTCAGCAGCAAAGGTCAACAGGTGTCCTCTGGGGTATACGTCCATTCCACTCGAGGCCTGGTGTCTCATGGGCTCTGTTTAAGGATGTTCCAGTGGCAGACATCTGTGCTGCTGCAAACTGGAGTTCCACAAACACGTTCGCAAAACACTACAGTTTGAATGTCATTGCATGTGATGTCACTCAGGCTGTTCTGTCTAACACACAGTAGAGAACAGCCAAAATGCCTAAAGTATAAAGGCAGAAGCTCTCACAAGCATGCATTTTCCTGAGCATTTCAAGGGCGCGAATGAATTGTGTTCCCATAGTCATATGTTGCACCGAGTGACTGACTGATAAGGGAACTGAAAGTTATGCAACATAACTCATGTTCCCTGAAGGAAGGGAACGAGGTGCAACATACGTTTGCCCTTTCAATGCCCAAGCTCGGTGAAGTGCACTTGGAGAAAGAAGGCTGGGCGTACGCGTCTTTATATACCAAGAGGGCGGGGCCTCTGTGGTGACGCTGATGCCCACCTGCCGTAAAGGCGTGATTGTATTACTTCAGGTGAACCGTGCGGGGGCGCACTTCCCATATTCATATGTTGCACCTCGTTCCCTTCCTTCAGGGAACATGAGTTATGGTGCATAACTTTCAGTTTTAACTGTAGTATTAGCCTATTTTAATTATAGCATTAGCCTATTTTACCTGTAGCGTTAGCCTATTTTAATTGTAGTGTTAGCCTATTTTAATAGTAGCATTATCTTATTTACCTGTAGCATTTTAATTATAACATTAACCTATTTTAACTTAGCATTAGCCAGTTTTAAACTATAACATTAGCCTCTGTAGCAATACAGTAGCTGGTTTTAAGCTATAACATTAGCCTTTTTTTTTTCATTCAACCTTTATTTAGTCAGGTAAATCTCATTGAGCCTCGTGGGCTCATTTACAAAAGTGACCTGCTACAAACTAAAGATTGATGAACAGCAATGGTAGAATTTCCTTAAACAACAAACAACAGAAAAACACAAGAGAGAAATACAAAGTGAAATGCAAAGTATCAAAAACTAGCAAAACACCACAAGGTAGATGTACAAAATCAAAAACAAGAACATATCCATTTTATAGCCATTGGTGTCAAGGCCATAGCCATTTTAACTGTAGCATTACCCTATTTTACCTGTAGCATTAGCCTATTTTAATTGTAGTGTTAGCCCATTTTAATTATAGCATTATCTTAGCATTAGACTATTTTAATCATAACATTAACCTATTTTAACTGTAGCATTAGCTGGTTTTAAACTATAACATTAGCCCATTTTAACTGCAGCGTTAGCCTGTTTTAATTGTAGCATTAGCTTATTTTACCTGTAGCATTATCCAAGGGATGTCCAATCCTCCTGGTCTTCAAGAACAACTATACCCTCCATGTTGTAGACGTATCTGCTCCAACACACCTGACTTAAATCAATTACTGAAAAACAGGCTTCTGCAGAAAAGGAAATTCCGCCACTGAATCAGGTGTGATGGAGCAGGGAAACAAGAAAAACAACCTGGATAGTGAGCTTTGGGCACCAGGATTGGACTCCCCTGCATTAGCCTGTTTTACATTTTAGCTTTAGACAATTTTAATTGTTTTTATTTTTAGCATTTAGCATGTTTTTTGAAGCATTAACCTGTTTAAATTGTGACTAGTCTGTCTAAATACTAGAATTTGCATGTATTTAATGAAAGGTGGCCTTGAGAGCTTTGTAAGGGGCAAAATTATTCAATTATTATTATCATTGTTGTTTTTGTTGTTGTTGAGGTTCTAGTTTATTATCATAGTGGCAGCTTATCCATGTGGGATATGCCACTTGAACATTGAGAATTCGAAGCAATAGCCCTACTTGTCTGGTGCAGGTTAGTTGTGCCATGTTCGGTGTTGTGGTGAGGATGCAGGAGAGTGTTTTGCGGATGTGAAAAAAGCAGATATGATATTTTTATTTTATTTATTTTATTTTGTATTTTATTTTATGTTTAAATTTGTTGCCATGTTCTTGTAGGTTGTATAAATCATGGAGAGCATTTTAGGGCAATATTCATGTGAGAAGATAAGGAGAAAATCTACCTAAAAGTAATGATTAAACATTTAATAATTTCAACAATAAATCTAGTTTAAATAAATGTAATTGTCTGAGGAGCATTGACACAGAATGGAATGGTTTTCTATGATTCATGTAAAATTGATGCAGAATACGTTGTTTTAGTTTTCTGTATTTTAGAATTTACATGGATGATTTTTATATAAATTTTAGGTGCCTCTTAATCTTGTTTGTAGATTTGATTTCATGCTGTATTTTTTGTCACGTAAGCTTGCTTCTGTTGGTCTTACAGTCTCCTCTCCCTTCACACCTGGTTCAAGTTTGCTAATTCCCACACCTGTTTTCACACATACTGTAATAGTTTTCACCCTCAGTATTGGCTCTAGTTCTTAGTTTCTCCTTCTCAGGTTCTCGTCTCTTTTCGTCATTGCCTTTTTTTCTCGTTCTGTATTCTCCTTGTCAGGTTTGTTTTCCTTCTTGTCATGCTCAGCTCGTTTGTTTCCATTTCATGTTTTTTGTCATTCTGCCTTGCAGCAGCTCGGTCTTGCCACAATAATAAAATGTATTTCTTTATTTTCTTGTTACTGTTGCCTGCCTACCTCAGAAATCTTGGCTATTTTTATTTATTTATTTATTTGGGAGCGGAAGGAGGTTCTCCACTGCGCCACATTGCCTGAATGTTGTCTTTAAAATTTTTAACTTTCCAGTAAAATGTGCATGAACCATGTAGTTATTTTCTTTTATCTTGTTGCACAAGGTTAAAATTAGCTACAAATTGCATGATCTTAGTTAAAACTCCTTATTATGCATTCACAGTCCCAGAACTTTCATGTAGAATTAAATGTTACCAAATCACATAATTAGTCAGCAGTTGTGTTAGCTAATATTTGTGTTACTGGACTGTGTTTTTATTGCAGCACTGAGCCTGTGTGTTCACTTTGGCTTTAAAAAGTAAACAAACATGTATTCTCTTTATTAAATCATGTCAAAGATGAAAGGTGGGCAATGATAGTTTTGCCTCCGTGTCTATTAGCAAAATATCTCATGAACTAATGAACACATTTTAAAGAAACTATGAAAAAAAATATACAACTGATTAGGGTTTGAAGGTCACCAAATTCAAGATGGCTGCCACATCTAATTAATGTTAGCATACACACATATTGCTATACTATATATCTAAACTCATTTACAGACTGAGCTACCGATAAATTTGTTGAGGCAGCTGAGAGTGATTCACAACTCACAGTCTGAGCACGAGATCTTGCATTGTTCAAGATTTGCCTAAAATGACCGTCTCCTTAAAACTCGGACATAAAAGGTGGAGAGTGATAGGCATTCTTTCAGTGAATGCTAGGTTGAAGTAGAGCTGTCAGTTCTTCCAAAAGTTGACTTTAGATCACATCAGAACTGCTACAACTGTCAGTTTCTCACTTGTGAATCACATTCATGTCAAAAAATTGGAATGCTATTAAAATATAACTAAACTAAAGAAAAACCTAAGCTTTTAAAGACCCAGTAAAATCGATGAAAGACTGTGGCATTTTATATCAATTCATTAGGGCAACTGAATTAACTAGGATGGCTTGAATACCTTTAAGTGTTTAATAATACAGATTGTTTGTGGTTTTACAGTTTCACCTGACTGCGCCTCAATCAGTTTAAAAGACCAGAGTAATTGGTTTTGACCAAGCAGCTAAATTTTCAACAATAAAAATATATAATCAAGCATGTTGTTTTATTCTTGTTTTGTCTTTCAAAGGTCAGTCATTAAAAATAGGCCTGAAACTAGAAGTCAAAAGTTTGCATGTAAAAAGAGAAAAAAAAAATGTTTTAAATGCAGAAAGAAATCCTTGACACAAAGTGCCAATAAAAAGCCTCAAAAGAAGGTGGTGGTTGAAGAAGTGGAAAATTATAATCGAAACAAAGCATCCCATGGCATGTACCAACATGGCATGAGTAATCATTTTATGTCTGGAGAGCTCAAAAAGTGTTATTGGACAAAAGAGACTGAAGTTTGAGTGGTCTTTAACATACTGAACAAGGAAGATGTTACTGACCAAAAATAATTACATTTTAGAAATATTATTATTATCTGTCATCTAAAGATACAAAAACAGACAGCAAAATATCCATTATTCACGTTAATGACAGAACAATGCCTGCCAACTAACAGCAGCAGAACTTTTAATCAAAATCAAAGGATCGTTCAACACAGTATCAGTTTCAGAAATGTGCTCTAATCTGGAGGAAGAAGTGGGTTTCATCTCAACTAGAATACATGATCAGAAAGATAAACAAAATGCACAATTTTATTTGTGAACAAAAACCTCAGATATAAGATTTTAAAGGAAATTGACATTTGTGGTCAAAAACTAATTGGGACTTTTTGTACCTAATAATAAAAAATGGAAAGCACAGAAGAAAAATTGGCTTGTGTGTTAATTTAATGACCATTAATGCTGAAAAATTGAAGCTTTTAAAAACCACATTTCTAAAAAATTCACAGAAAACAGTAAAAAAAAAAAAAACAGAAGCTTTTGGAGATGCCATAAAAACACTTGTTTTTCTTGAGATTGTTACTAAACATTATGAACTTAATATGATCACTGCTCATTAGTTTCTAACAAATGTGAGCTGATACATTCAGCTGCCTCAGCACACCTATATACAGTATGTGTAATAACAAATGTTTGTTGCAGTTCTCCCAGCCAAACTAAATAAACAAAATGTCTGGCAAAACTGTAGTGTTTCATATTAGCTAATATTAGCTAAACTATTTACTTTTTTAAAAGTTGTTCACCGTTATGCGGTTGTAAATAAAGTATTTAAGATTCTTCCAGCTGTGGTTTTTAAGGGCATCTGGTTCTGCATTTAAACACTTTTCACAGTCAAAATTTCACCCAAAATGGTAACCCAAAACTATCCGTAACCAGAGCCCACCTGACAGACCTGACAGGTGGTCTGCAGAAACAAAGAAAGCAAATAAAGTAATTAATTCAAATTATATTTACATTAATTAATAAATGTAATCTGTAATAATACTATACATGCCACCCAAATGTTTGTTCTGTAAAAGTAAAACTCATACATTCGCAACACTTAAAAAAAAAAACTTTTTACAAGCCTTATAACTTAGAGCTGCAACTAAAAATAGATATCAGCTACAATAAAGTCACATCAAAGAAAATTTACAACAATTTGCGTCACATCGGTACGGAATATTTAAAGTGAACTGTCCTGCCTCTTGGCTTCCATGCCATATTCCTGACTAACACAGAGCTGAACAAATGGACAACTGGAGACTGCGGAGGCAAAGCCCCATTTATAAGACATAAACAAAGTCTTTAAGTTGTTTACTTCATCAAGCTTCTGCTAAGTTCAAGAAATGTAATCCTTGGGACAAAGTAATAATCGTGGTCAGTGGCACTAATCTTGTTCAGTCAGATTTCTAACCTAAAAACAACAAATACTCTACATGTGGGATTCTGTTTCTCCTCAGCTGCAACCAGCTTATTAGCCACACCTGCACCATTCTGCCTGATGTGTACCTGCAGCAGAGCCTCTGTGATTTGACTAACCTGTGTTCATCTGTTCTCCATTCCTGTTCCTCATGCCTGCTCATCTTCGTCCTGGTTCCCCTGGCTGCATCTGGTCACCAATCCTGCACACCCAACTCTCTATCATAACCCCACCTCAGACTCCAAACTCTCCATCAGTCAACAACTTACCTCTCTGGATCCTTCTCCTCCGCTGGACTTGGACTCCTCACCTCCTCGTTGCCACCTGCAAGGACAAATACAGTAAGACAAACTATTCAACCAGCAACTACAATTCTAGATAAATCTATTTAGGATGCGGGACTCATCCTGTCTCCCACTTCTTCCCACAGCCCAACAACACTTGTCCCTCACTGTAAATAAACTTTTTGCAACCTTGTGGCTTTGCTTCTTTAGTCTGCCAGTTGGGGTCTTACTAAAACCAACAATCATGTTACTGCAATATGTTTTTTTTCTTCCTATTTTATTATACTTAAAATAACATATGTCTTGGGTTTTTAGTTTGGTCTCAGACTTTTGGATCTCTCTACCGTAATGGCTCACCTTTGGATGAGAACTGTGAACACTGATGTCAAATAATGGAACATTTTGACAAGGTTTATTTAAAAGATTAACCATTTTTATAAATATGTGTCCCACTTTCCAAATGCTTGTTAAAATAAACACAGCTCAAGCCAGATTCCGCATCACACTTCAGTCACTGGCAGGTCCTCAGAGCATCTGTCGCGTGTTGTCGAGCTGGTTGCCATATTTTATCAACTGCTTTTTGTATGATCACTGCTCAGTAACCTGTTATTTGTTCAGAACGTTATAAACTTGACCACTGGGCAAACTGTTTTTTTAACACAAGGCAAAAATCAAAATGCACTCCGAGTTTCAAACGGACAAATAAATAAATCTCAGACTTAATTAAAATAGGTTTCAAATCATCAGGAAAATGAGCCGTGCTCCTGCTATGAGGGGGCGGGGGGAGGTGGGGGCCATGTATGCTGCAGATCTTGACAAATTTTAGGCCATTGAGCAGAGCTAACCAGGCTAAAGAAGCTAAGCTCATTTAGTCAGAAACAGTTTACTCAGGTGTGAAATCACAGACACACACAGCAGATGTGAATTATTATTATTATTATTATTTTAAATGGCCTCCCTTCTCCCCTTACAGCCACCCTCTCCACACCATTATTATGAAATATTTATTCTAGTAATTATCTAGTGGAGTTTTTTTTATTAAATAATAGGATAGAAATAAGGGAAAGATGGAAAGTAAGACTACAACATATAATAAATATACACAAAGAGAGCACAAGGCAAATACACCCGACCGCTGTCTGTAAACCTGCAAAGAACATGACAGAACACAGCAACAAAATAAAGAACTTAGAATACTCATGACTTTGCAGTAAATTTCTATAAATATATATACCCATACCTGCCCATATATATTGTACATACATACGTACACTTGCATATACTGTACACTCAAATACATATCCACATACAATACCTGCATGTGCATCCCTGCATCTGTTTGTGTGTGGTTGAGAGCATGCATAAGTGTAAGGCTTCTTGATGTGAAATGTTTTAGTTGATAATTTTCTGCTGTGCACTGTGATATTAAGTTGATAAAATATGTGCAGCTGAATGGGCTCTGTATGAAGCTAAAAGTTACATTTCTGAAAAAATCAACAGTTTTAAATTTGAAAGTCAGCGTTAATACTGCCAGACTCTTATTTTCTTCTTCTTTTGGCTGCTCCCTTCTTCAGGGGTCACCACAGCGATGTCGGATGTCCTTCCTGATGCAACCACAGACTACCGAGCTACTGCAGCCCTCTGTGTGGAGCAGAGAGCTGTCACCTAGGGCGTCCATGGGAACAGATGGTGGGGGTTAGGGGCCTTGCTCAAGGGCCCAGAGTGGGGTAAATGAGGGTGGAGACAGGTGTAGGTGTTTTACCTATCCCACCCACATTTTGATGTTGTCAGTAACGGGTATTGAACCAGTGATCTTCCAATCACAGGCCCATCTTCTCTAACCTCTGCACCACTACTCCCCTACTACTGCCAGACTCCAAAAATCCAAAATGGCTGCCTCGAGCAGAAAAAAGTGGTCAAAACTGCAAAAGAAACATTTGTAAAATTTACTATGTCAGTCTGCATTTCATTAGATCAGATACAGTAATGTGCATCATTCATTAATAACATGTAAAGTGTTTGAACGCATTAAAAGCAACACTTTTTTAAATTTCAGATTATTTTGCTAATAATACCTCATGACTTGGTGCAAAAATAAACAAATCAGTCTGGTTTTCAACCTTAAAGCTTCTCCCAACAAAAATGCTGAGCTGTCAGTAGGGAAATGTTGCCAGTAGGGTAGAAGAGTAAATCCAGCTGAGAGAAGCTGTTGCAGAGGTGTATCTGTAATTCCAGTTGTTGTCTGTCAAACTTTTGAAAATAACAGGATAACAAAAAAGGTGGGTGGTGGTGGTAATCTGTATGGAACCCAGCAAGTGCCAGGTGTAGAAATAAATCTAGAGGTTGGAAGAAAAGTGTTTTCCTGATTTTGGCAAAGTGTAGCTCAGGAATTTACACAAACGTGTCCATGTTCTGCAGATGTTCAGTGCAGAACTGGTTGAGTGGATTTTAATGTGGAAACAGAAGTAAATACAACACCGGGTGTCAAACTCTTCAAACTGCAACATAACTTTCAATAATATCAGTAATATTTTCATTCAACCTTTATTTAGGCAGGTTAATCCCTTTGAGCCTCGAGGACTCATTTACAAGAGTTTTCAACAAAGAACAATGACAACAGTGACAACAATAGACAGTTATAAAAGAGGCATACAGATTTTTTTTTTAAACAAGTTAAAATATGATGTCAAAAAAGTAGCAAAACAGACAGATTATAAGACAAATGTAGAAAACTAAAAACAGGAACATGTCTGCATTGGTTCTTGCCAGGAGTCCAACAGATTCTTAAAGCCATTTATAGAAGTCAAGGTCGAGAGCTTCAGATCTTTTTGTAAGATATTCCAGGAAACAGGAGCAGAGTAGGAGAAGGCCCTTTTGCCAAGTTCAGTTCTCACTGAGGGAACACTGCAGGTAATCATGTCCTGAGAGCGCACGCTGTAGCTGCACTCACGCAGAGACATGTAGGAGGAGATGTATGAAGGCAGCAGACCAAGAAGTGATTTAAAGATGAAAATGTACCAGTGGAAGAGTCTGCGTGAGGTTAATGATGTCCAGTTAACCAGTGAATACAGGGTGCAGTGGTGGGTACGATAATCACAGCCAGTTATGAATCTTAGTGCACCATGATAGACAACATCCAACATCTGCAGGTGCTTGTAGGAGCTTTAATCCATGTATGTAAATAATGTCACAGTAATCAATGGAGGGAAGGAAAGTTGCAGTTACAAGGCGTTTCCTAACATTCAAAGTTATTGTAATGTCACCAACATTATCCTGCTTATTCATCTATTAGTCATTCATCTCATTTATGTAATGTTATTCCAACTATTAAATTAAAGTTATGCATGTTTGGCTGATTTGTATTGTTTTGTATTTGTAGTCGGTTACTTATGGTAACTCAAGCACTTATGTTTACTTATTCAATTCATGTGGTTCCGAAGCACTCAATTTAGGTCTTTATTTTAGCTTTTGCTTTTATTTAGTAAAACATTTTTGTTTGGTATTTTATTCATTTGTTGTGAGTTGAGGCAGTTCAGTTCATTCAGTTGAGTTATTCTATTCTTGTTATATTTGTTTTTCTTCCAATTCCTCACATGCCACCTGTATGTCATTAGCCATCAACACACCTGAAGTCATTTTTAATGTCAGGTAGGTAGTGATCATCATCTACTGGTTTCCTGTCTGCCTGCATCTGTGTCCACAAATAGCTGGTTCCATGACAGCAGTGTTCTAGTGTGACTTGTTTTGATTAAAGTTTGGCTTCGTTTTAGTCACTGAAGGAGCAATCCCAAGCAACTCATCAGAAAGAAGGAGCATTACTAAAAGCTTTACTCTAGACTAGATTTTGCCAAAGAGCATATGGAAGACGCCATGAACAAGTGCTTGACACAATATAGGATGAAACAACTAAGATCCTGAACAATACTGTACTCAATGGTGCGAAGAAGAACATCATGGAAAGATAAGCCACAGGCAGATTGAGGAAGTGACTCCCCCCCCCATGGCAGGCTAGAGAAGACTGCACTAAAGGCTGGCACAGAGACAATTAATCATGACATCACAAGAGCAATAGAGACTGGGGTCTACCATACCAGACAAGACCCAAGATGCATGCTGTGCAAAGATGCCCCTGAGGTAATCCAGCATATGATAACAAGATGTAAGATCCAAGCAGGCTAAGCATACATGGAACGTCATAAGCCAGTGGCTGGAATAATATACAGGAATATCTGGAGGTTCCACAGTCAAAGACTCCACCAAGGGTGAAGGATATCCAGATCCAGATAGACAAATAGAAAATGACTAACAAACCAGACATCGTGGTGATGACAAGCCAGAGAAAAGGCAACAAAAAAGCTGTAGCAATCCTAAGTGACTGTAACATCAACGAAGGAGCATGAGAAACTCAAGAAATACCAAGGGCTATGTCCCGGTCTGAGTCTGTGTGCTTAGTTTTTCTGTGTTTTCGTTTAGCTTGTGTCTTAGTTCTTTCCAGTGTCATTTCTCATTTCTCCCTCTGTCAGACTTTTCAGTATTTTTTCAGTCAGTGTACACCCTCACCTGTCCCCAGTCAGTGATAACCCGAGGTGTATGACTTTTCCCTCGTTAGTGTCTCTTTAAATACTGTCAGATTGTTTTTCCCTTGTCCGTGCATTATGCACTCACACTGTTCACGTTAGTATTCCGTTTCAAGTCTCTAGACTTTTCAGTTGAGCTTTTTGTGCTGCCTCATCAGCCTTTTTGAAATTATTTCATTAAAAATGTAAATAAATTAGTTCATTTTGCCTTCAAGTCATTTTGAGTTTGGTTATTACATTTGGGTTCTGATCCTCCACCAAACATGATAGGCTATATTAAAGGTGTGGAGAGTTAAGACGTCAGTGGTCAGTAGTCCCAGTGTTCACTGGAGCACTCATTGCTGTGATGCCCCAACTGGAGGAGTTGTGTGTATATATCCATCCATCCATCCAACATCTTTTACCTGCTTCTTCCACTCTCACATGAAGGGCATCTGGCGTAAAAAACAATTGCCAATTCTTCGTGCGACTTTGTTTGCTGTGGTGGCCCCTGACGAAGGGAGCAGCTGAAAGAAGTATTTTTTTAAACATAGATATATATTGAACTGAAAAAGACTTCTGGACAGAAGTCGAAACGTTTTCTGCAACAAATAAAGTCCAGTTGATCCTGTATTGAACGCCTTTTTTGATTTCATCATGTCCTGGACGACTGAGAATCTTCACCAGCATATAGATATA
>JBBPBX010023130.1:9728-40797 GCA_038048925.1 Garcialebias charrua | reverse complement strand
GTACAGCATAGTTTGTGGATAACAGACAAGATGAAGTACCTAGAGAACCCATGCATGTACACGGAGAACATGCAAACACATGCAGAAAGACCCCTGGCTGGGATTTTAACACCTGCAACAGTACTACCAACTGCGCCATTGTGCAGCCTCAAAACTGTAAATATACTCAGAACCCAATTTTAGGTCTTTTGCAGCTTCACAATAAATTATTTTCATGTGTTCAATGTTAAACTGGTTAGATGTATGGAGTCTTTTTGGAGCTGGTATACAAGTTTTTAGCTACTTCTCTCAATTCATGATAAATAAAGGTTCTGGACCAAATTAGTCCACCTCCGATATGAGTAACATAAACGGATGTGGGCCGGATGAAGCATTCCATGAACGGGTCCAAAACGGATCCGGGCCGGATGAAACATTCCATGAACGGGTCCAAAACGGATCCGGGCCGGATGTACCCAAAAACCCTCTTTAATGAGTGGATCCGGATAGGGTCCGGACCATATCCGATCTGGATCTGTGATCCGGATCCGAATCGGATCCGATCCGGTGTGCAAGTGGACTCCGATCCGAATCCGTTTTAAGCATCCGTTTCGGATCCTACGGTAGATCCGGAACGGATCCGGTCCGGAATCCGTTTGCTATCAGGGTTGCTGTCCTTGAAACGGTGAGCTATTTTCCTGGAATACTGCTCCTTGGCCTCTCTGATGCCCTGGGCCAGGTTCTTTTTGGCTGCCTTCAGGCCCACCTGATCTCTCGCTTTGAAGGCAGCATTCCTGGCTTTCAGGAGTCTGTGAACCTCAGCTGTCAGCCATGGCTTCTGATTAGCCCGAACAGTGATGGTTTTGAGGTTGGTAACATCATCAATGCACTTGGTGATGTATGAACATACAGTGTCTGAGTACTCCTGGAGACATGTGTTGTTGTTTGTGGTAGCAGCTTCTTTGAACATACCCCAATCTGTGGTGTCAAAACAGTCCTGGAGTGCCTCTGAAGACCCCTCTGGCCACACTCGTATCTGCTTGCGGACTGGTTTTGTGACTTTCACCAGCGGCCTGTATGCTGGCTTTAGCATAACACAGATATGGTCAGAAGCACCAATGTGGGGGAGGGGGAGGGCTCTGTAGGCATTTTTCATGGTGGTGTAAACTTGGTCCAGTGTGTTGTTTCCTCTTGTTGCAAAGTTTATGTTTTTGTATGTTTTTGGAAATACACTCTTTAAATCTGCATGGTTGAAATCACCAGCCGTGATGAGAAAAGCATCAGGATGGGCTGTTTGTTGCTCACTGATGTGCAGATATAGTTCATTCAAAGCCTCACTTCTAACTTTGCTGTTGGAGCTTGGAGGGATATATACAGCAACAATCAAGACACCGCGAGAACCGATCAACAGAGGACGCCATCTCCTCTGTGGTCCACACTGCTCTCACCCACCTGGATCAGAAGGACTCATACGTGCGTCTGCTCTTTGTGGACTTCACATCTGCTTTCAACACCATGATCCCCCAAACTCTGATAGACAAACTATCCACACTTGGACTAAGCCCCTCCATCTGTAACTGGGTACTAGACTTCTTAACAAACAGACCACAGTCCGTGAAGATCCACAACTTCTCCTCCTCCACCATAACCCTCAGCACTGGCTCTCCTCAAGGATGTGTGCTGAGCCCTCTTCTGTTCACTCTGCTCACATATGATTGTACAGCCACACATCCAGGCTGTCATATTGTTAAGTTTGCAGATGATACAGCGGTGGTGGGATGCATCACAGATAATGATGAATCCAGCTACAGACAGGAGGTGGAACATCTGGAGAGCTGGTGCAAAGAGAACAACCTTCACATGAATGTGAAGAAGACGAAGGAGATGATTGTGGACTTCAGAAGGAACAAACACACCCACACCCCACTGTATATAGGTGGATCTGCGGTGGAGGTGGTCTCCAGCTACAAGTACCTGGGTGTACACTTGAATGATAACCTCAGCTGGAGCAATAACACCACCAGCCTGATCAAGAAAGGACATCAAAGACTCTACTTCCTCAGACGGCTGAGACGAGCTGGTCTGAGAAGCTCAGTCCTCACCTCGTTCTACAGGTGTGCAGTGGAGAGCGTCCTGTGCTCCAGCATCAACGTGTGGCATGGAGGCTGCACAGTTGCAGAGAGGAAAGCTCTACAGAGAGTGGTGAAGGCTGCACAGAAGTCTGTGGGAGTCAGTCTCCCCACCATCACAGACATTTACACCTCCAGATGCAGAAAAAGAGCCACCTGCATCATGAAAGACCTCACTCACCCAGCACACTCACTCTTTGCACCACTCCCCTCGGGACGGAGGTTGAGGAGCATCAAATGTAGAACCACTAGACTGAGGAACAGCTTCTACCCTGAGGCTGTCAGACTCATGAATAAATAAATAATAAGAATAAACACTGCAAAATGTCACATCATGTTGATACTGATCTGTTTCTTGTTGCTGCGTTCATCTGTGACCATCTGCTCATAATGACTCATGTTCGTGCTGCTGTTTATAATGATGTTTTTCTACTACATTAGGGCTTAGTGTATTACTAGCTGATGTCTCTCTTAGTTAATCCTAGATGTTATTATTGTTTTTCTCTTGTTCTGGGACCCTGTGTACATAATCTCATTTTCAACACATGTACTACATGCGGTGCAAATGACAATAAATTCTCTCTGACTCTGACTCAAATTTGGCAGCACGATGTCTCAGTGGTTAGCACTATTGTCTCACATCAAGAAGGTCCTGGTTTCAATCCCCGGTTGGACCTGGAGTGTTTCTGTGGAGTTTGCATGTTCTTCTCGTGCTTGCGTGGGTTTTATCCGAGTACTCCGGTTTCCTGCAACAGATCCAAAACATGCATGTTCTGCCTTCAGGTCCAGGCCTCCCTTGAAAAAAAGATCTGTGATCTCTATGGGATTTGCCTGCTTAAATAAAGGTTAATAAATAAAAATGTGTGTTAGTGTGTTAACTAGTGTTCTAAGTGATTGGCAAAAACTCAAAGCCACCTATCAACATTTGCTGGGATGGATGTTTTTATTTATTTATTTATTAATCAGGGAGATCCCAGCAAGACACTGCATTTTCCAGGTTGCCCTTGCATATTGCTAATTACTTTTTGTTTTTGTTTGTTTTTTTGCAAATGCAGATGGAATCATGAATGGAGATTCTGCAGCAACAAAGGATTTTATAAGGACTCATGCTGCAGAGCATTTAAAACATGCAAAGGAGGACATGGGCTCACACTGGACAATTAACACAACTGGTAGAGCTGCTGCCTCTCAGCGAGCAGGTCCCCGGTTCAAATCCCGGTCCGGGGGCCTTTCTGGGTGAAGTTTGCATGTTCTCTCCGTGCATGCGTGGGTTTTCTCCGGGGGCTCCAGTTTCCTCCAACAGTCCAAAAACATGCATGTTAGACTGATGGGGACTCTATGACCTTGGGTGTGAGTGAGACAGGTCTCTCTTGTAAATGAGTCCCCGTGGCTCAACGAGGCTAGCCTGTATAAATAAAGGTTGAATGAAAAAATGTGCCACAAAGAAGTGGAGGTGGGGCTTTCACACTGTACATTTAATGCACCACGAAGAAGTGGACACTGGACATTTAATGCACCACGAAGAAGTGGACACTGGACATTTAATGCACCACAAAGAAGTGGACACTGGACATTTAATGCACCACAAAGAAGTGGACACTGGACATTTAATGCACCCCAAAGAGGTGGAGGACATAGGGTCACACAGGACATTTAAAACGTGCCACATAGAAGTGGAGGATACGGGCTCACACAGAACTGAGGAACACTTTTTTGGGGGGGAGATGCAAATCGGTGCTGGGCATAAAATTAGAATATTGTGAAAAAGTTATTTATTTCAGTAATTCCATTCAAAAAGTAAAACTTCTATACAGTATTACTGTATATTCATTCACACAGACTGATATATTTAAAAATAATCTTAATGCTGATGATTATAACTGACAACTAATGAAAACTCCAAATTCATTATCAGTAAATTACATTACTTGAGATCAATTAAAAAATGATTTTTATAGATGTTGGCCAACTGAAAAGTATTAACATGGTAGCATGGTCCTTAGCCCCAACTATTGAAAGATGTACATATTGTACATTTCATGTTCATACATCTCAGTTGGCCAACATTTATAAAAATACTTTATTTTTATTGAGCTCAAGTAGTCTAATTTTCTGAGATACTGAATTTAGGGTTGTCATTGGTTGTCAGTTTTAATCATCAACATTAAAATAAATAAACATTTGAAATATATCAGTCTGTGTGTAATGAATATTTCACTTTTTGAATGGAATTCCTGAAATAAAACAACTTATTTAAAATATTATGACCAGCACACTTTGTACAGATTATTTTTGTGGTGAGGGGACTGTAATTTTATACAGCTTTTTTATTTCTCTTGTTACTGCCTGCTATATCAAAAAGAAAAATGAAGGCATGTTAAAAAAAAAATTGTTAAGTACAGACCAAAAATGAAGGCATGTTAAATTTTTTATTGTTTATGTTAAGTACGGCCAAAGAATGAAGGCATTTAAAAAAAAAAAATATGTGAAGTACGGCCAAAGAATGAAGGCATTTAAAAAAAAAAATTATGTGAAGTACAGACCCAAGTGAGCTGTGTACTTTTATAGATTTGTTTGTGTATTTTGTGTTGCCACCAGTTGATAAGTTCCGTAATGTAAAGCTTTTTTTTTAAGTTACCAAAGGTGGAATTCTCAATTTTATGTGTTATGCTGTTCCTTTAAATTGTGTCAAATAAACAGGATAAAGGTAAAATTTATGGAGTGATTTGTAAAACTTAATCCAACTGTTTGTAGGATTTTAAAGCTGCGGATGCGGATGGTCAAATGTATTTCCCTAGATTTGTTTGCCTCAACGCAATTTTAAAGTAGATTCATTATACTTTTTATATGCATAGCATGATTTTGACAAGCAGCATGTAAAGTGACTAAAATAAGTTAAATATAATAGCCTAATTAGAATAAGCTAAATACAGTAAGTTATTGACGTCAGATAGACGTCTAATGTAGACGCCTTTTAGACGTCAGGAATATAGACGTCTAATGTAGACGTCTTTTAGACGTCGGGAAAAGACGTCATCTGGCGTAACGTTTTCGACCTTCCATGGACCTGATTTCGACGTCCAGAAATGACCTGAAAAAGACGTCGTATAGACGTCTCCTTGCTCAGTGGGTAGGCACACAAGGAGAAAACAAGGTAAGCATTAATCTAGAGTTGACAAATCTAGAGGCTGATAACAACTAGGGATGGGGCCGATCCGATACAGTACTGGTATCCGATACCAGCATAATTTAAGTATCGGATATCGGATCCAATCTGCCGATATTTCCGATCCAGCTTTAATGAGCACTTGTGTTACATCACATTCTGTGACTACCGTCTTAACATTGTGTGAGTTAAACCCAATGAAGACACTCTTGAACCTTACAACAGGAAACTCTCTAACTTTAACAGCACACAAGAGGCAGGTCTATACCACACACATGTCCTTCTCACTCATGGTGCAGCTGGAAAACTAAAAAAAAGTTAAGCATTATGGGAAAGACAACAAAATCCACTCCCTTAGTGGTTAAGGGGAGTGGATTTTGTTGTCTTTCACATAATGCTTAGCGTTTTTTTAGTTTTCCAGCTTTAGGTGCAGCTGGAAAACTAAAAAACTGCTAAGCATTGTGGGAAAGCCAACAAAATCCACTCCCTTAGTGGTTAAGGGAGTACATTTTGTTGTCTTTCACATAATGCTTAGCGTTTTTTTTTTTTTTCCAGCTGCACCTAAAGCTGGAAAACTAAAAAAACGCTAAGCATTATGGGAAAGAAAACAAAAACCACTCTCTTAGTGGTTAAGGGGAGTGGGCTGGGTTGTTTTTCCCATCATGCTTAGCGGTTTTTTAGTTTTTCCAGCTGCACCATGAGTGAGAAGGACATGTGTGTGGTATAGACTTGCCTCTTGTGTGCTGTTAAGGTTTGTGAGTTTCCTGTTGTAAGGCTCAAGAGTGTCTTCATTGGGTTTAACTCACACAATGTTAAAATGAATAGTCTCAGTACAAAAATTTTATTATACAGATTCATATACCAGTATCGGATCGGAAAAGTATCAGTCGATACCCAGTTTTTAAAAATCGGGATTGGAAGTGAGAAATGTGGATCGGTGCATCCCTAATAGCAACAAGTTAGCATGCAATTCTCCAGCAAGGAAGGGAGCTCTCCTGCAGCCCTTTATACTCCTGGAGCTTATCAGGAGGCTCAACCATAGCTGCTGCTCACTGGCACCACCCAGTGACCAGGAACCTGTGACAAGAGCTGAATCGCTACACTGACTAGATAATACACAATTACAAACCTTCAAATCAAAAACATTGAAATATATGTTTTTACAGCTATTAAGAGTTAAACCATATGTAGATGAACAAACAATTGAATACTTTCTGAACACTTCATGAATAGTCCAGTAGTTCCTCGTGTGACAGATTAAAGGACAACACCCACCATGACACTAACAATTCACCATATTGGACAATTACTGTAATTTATTATTAGGTCTATTTTCATTTTTGCATTTGGGCCAGGCGAGGGTTAAAAAAAAAAAAAAAAAAAACCCACTCCCGAATGAATCCGGAAACCTGGCCGAAGAGTCCCGAAGGGTCATGTGACTTTTGTTACATCGATCTCCACCCAGAAGGCAGAAGGTAGGAGTGAGTTTCCATGGAGGTTTATGAGAGAGAGTGGTAGTTAAAACTGCATATTTCCTGCATATTTCCTGGTGCATTTGTGTGTATATGGACCAGCGCTCTGATTTTATTTATTATTTATTTTATAACACCGCTGCGGACCTTTTGCTGCTCTCATTCATTCTGCCCCTGAGGAGCGAGCCGCGAGCCGCGCGCGTCTCTGGCTCCTCGTTCCGCTGGTCACCTTTGAAGTTCCTCGTGCCGGTGTAATTTGCTCCCTCGAGTGTATGTACTGTATTTGCTCTCGTCAGCCTTGTTGCGGGGAGCACGGGTCGGGAAGCACGCGCGCGCGCAGAGCTCAGCTGAGCGGCTGGCTGCCTTTCTGGTCACGGGGGGAGAGAATAAAAAGTCGATGCGGAAATGAATGAATTTGTCGCGATCAAACGAATTAAACTAGTATGTCTAAGTGGATGCTCGCTCAGAATATGAGTGAGCGACAGCAGGATTAATCAACACAGGCAGCTTTAGGGAATATTTAAAAATGCTTCCTTTTTCTTTTCCTCGCTCGCCTGTAACTCCAAGGCGTCACTTTGGTGACGTGAATGCCCTTGTGAATGCCCATATATGGAGAGGGGCAGATTTTCCCGGAGCTGCATGCTAAAATCTGCTATAAATCATGAAATAACACATTTAGCGTTATTTCTCCACAATATAAGTAATCGCTCCTGTATTATTTTTAAATAAACTAATAAATATTAATGGCGATGCAATTTGAAAACATGGTGGGTGTTGGACTTTAATTTACACACGTGCGTTGGTTGAAACAAGTAAAACACTATTACTCTTTCACATTTGGCAGCAGAACATGATAACTGAATTCTTCACTTTTTTTTTTGATCACCAATGTTGAAAAGATGAAAGGAAAGCTTTTCGTTGCCTTAAAAACTTGAATTTTCAAGGCTACGTTTAACAAAGTGAATCCACTTTAAAGCTGCTCGTGGTATTCTCAGGTAAAGGCAGAATCCATTCCGACACCGCTCTGAAACACACAAAGGTGGTTTTTCTCTGAGCTTCTTTAGCAGAACAAGAAATATTGACTGTTTCTCTGCAAACTAAAAGCCACCTGTGTGTTTTAGGGAATTACTGGTCATGAATGACATCCACCATCTGTTTTTAACATCCTCCACAGATTTACTGTCGTGCAATAAACACTTCGGCTGGCAGAAATGAATTTCTAAAATAATTGGTTGAACTGTTAAAGTCGTGGTAGAAATGTTGTGAATTTTAGTTCCCACTGCAGGTCATGCTCCAAGCACAACCTGATGATTTGTTGTTCTTTCTAAACTCGTAAAGTGGTGAAAAGAAAGAAAAGAGCTTTGTGTTTGTGTGCCAAAGCTAGAACTAATAACATCACAAGGGTTATTGTGTCAATCCTGATGAAGCACTATCAAAGACCCAGAAACCACATCACCAGAAGTGTTGGATTTTACATCTTTTTATACCTTTTTATATCTTTTTACAAGCTTTGAAATGTCACTGATGATGTGAAATTATGCTTTTTTTTATACAAGGTGTATGCATGTTTTAATTGAAGGTTTGAACTATATTTACAGGCCTGTATTCATTTTAAAGTGAAACTAAACTCAGGTTGAGACGGTAACTCCTCCTTCCAAAATCTCCCTGAAAATGGGCGTGTCGAGAGACAAGGAGGGGTGGAGGTAGAGTTGTGCTTTTGTTCACGCCTCCACCTGCAACAACCTAAAACAAATTAAACCTCTAGCCAACAACATACACCAAGCAACAACAAAGAATAAACATGTAGATGTATTTATCCATTCCACCCATTCCATCCAAAACCAAAGGCCTAAAAAAATGAAAATGAAAATAAAAATAAAACCGCTTGTCAGGAGTGAAATGCAGCATTTCCATATAAGGTATGCACTTCTCATCTCTGCAGGGGATTGGCTCTGCTTGAACCACCTGTGTGACATCACACATGAGCAGACATGTCACACATGAGCGTTTGCACAAATAAGAAAATTAAGGTGTAATCCACCAGTTCAACCCATAGAACTACCGTAAACACATTTTTAGACCAAATATTGCCAAATATTGCCAATTTACACAGATATGCACAATTATGTGAGAATAAACACAGCCATAGTGCTAGATAACATTTTACACACATTCTAGGGAGTTTATCAGCTAAAAAAAGTTAATTTTGGGTTTAGTCGCACTTTTAAAGTGTTTACTAATTACTTTATGTTTTATATTTAATCTAAAGATAATCTTACAAGTTCACAATTGATATAATTACAAACTGAAAGTTATGCACCATAACTCATGTTCCCTGAAGGAAGGGAATGAGGTGCAACATAATTGCTATGGGAATTGTGCCCCCGCGCGATTACCTGAAGGAATACATTCACGCCTTTTACGGCAGGGGGCGACACCCCGCACCAGAGGTACCGCCTTTTAGGTACTTAAGCGACTGACGCCGCTCCAACTGTCTCCAAAATTGCACTTCACTAAGCTTTCAGCATTGAAAAGGGCCAGCTATGTTACACCTCGTTCCCTTCCTTCAGGGAACATGAGTTATGGTGCATAACTTTCAGTTCCCTTTCAGTTCGGTCTCTCGGTGCAACATACTTGCTATGGGAACATAATTCATTCACGCCCTTGAAATGCTCAGTAAAATGCCTGTTAGTGTGAACACCCACCTTTGACCAGAAGGCCTCTCAAAGCTACTTTCTATTGTGTATTAGAAAGAACAGCCTGAGTGACATCACACGCAGTAACATCCAAACTGTAGTACTTTGCAAAAGTGTTTAATGAGCTCCAGTTCACGGTAGCACAAATGTCTGCAACTGGCACGCCCTTGAACAATGACCAGGAAGTAGCCAAGCCCTTGGTTGAGTGAGCATGCACTCCAGGGGGCACTTGTTGACTTTTGCTACCGTATGCCCTTTTAATGGCCTCCATCACCCAATGTGAGAGGCGCTGTCTTGATAGGGCCTTTCCTGTAGCATGTGCGGCAAAGCAGACGAACAGTTGGTTTCGAACCCCAGTCACGGCATAACTTGTGGTGTGTTTGAGCAGCATATCTCATCCCAATTGCTCCCGGTGCACTTTCTATAGCTGCCCACTGCCCCACCTGGTGGTGATTGGGTTGAATGCAGAGTCAAATTTCGTCTTGTATGGAAACATACACAGATGACAAAATTATGACATTATTATTATTATTATTATTATTATTTGTTTCCCTCCATTCGGCTGTTCTCTGTATGTAAGTGCGTAAAGCTCTCATAGGGCAGAGAGCCTTTAGTCTCTCCTGTTTCTGAGTAAGAACAAGAGCAGGTGGGAAGGAGGAGAGGTCAAAGGCTAGACTCCTATGGTTGAAGGTCAAGACCTTGGGAGTATAAAAGGGGTTAGGCCTCAGGGTGACCTTTGACCCGTCAGGGGCGAATATGGTACATAATGGATGTACAGATAGAGCGTGGAGGTCACCCACGTGTTTCGGCGAGCACAGAGCCAGGAGAAGAGCAGTTTTATAAGATAGAAGATCTATCTTAATCCCGCTCAGAGGCTTGAATGGCAGGTCGCAAAGAGCCCCCAAGACCAGGGGAAGATCTCAACCAAGGGTCAAGGTCCTGCTGGGTGGCTTGGTTTGAAGCACACCTTTCATATATCTCATTATGATTGGATGTGCTCCAGGAGTCCTATGTCCCCAGCCCTCGTGACAGGCAGAGATAGCTGCAAGGAACACTTTAATCGTTGAATAAGAACAACCCTTTTCCAGTAAATCCTGAAGGAAAGTTAGTAGTTGAGCCAAGTCGCAAGCATAAGAAATTATATTTCTTTCTGAGCACCAGGCTTCAAAGATGCACGGCTTTTGTGCGTTTAGAGACTGTGTTGACCCGGCACGGGCATTTTGTATGGTTTTCACCACATTCTCTGGAAGGCCCGAAGCCATCAGCCTGTCCTTTTCAACTAACAGGCTGAAATTAATTCCAGTTCCTGGCCTAAACGGCTGGACTGCGACTTCCTGTGTGAGCCTTTGAGGGTCAACCAGGTATGGGAGTGGGCCTCCACGTTGATCTGTTAACAGACTGCCCTGATCGAGTCTCCTCGACGACAGACGGAGTCTATTAATTTTATTAGATTGAGTCGGAACAGGAAAGCTATTATTTCCCTCCAAAAAAGGATTTATTGGATTGAGGGGCTACTGTTTTTGTAAACGAGCAGATCTTCTGACTCCAATTGTTATCTCACCCAGTGGGATACTGTCGTTTGGGAGCAAGTTTGATGCAGCTTTGTGAGGAATGTCACGTGCTGCTCTTTTAACGCTCGAGCGTTGCATGTCCTTCATGAATAATAAAGGGCCCGCTGCAACTTGTGAACGTGGAGATGGTCCTTTGTTACCGGCAGACTTAAGATCATTTGTAGATAAGGAGCCCAGTTTCCTTTCAAAATCAGAAGGAAATTTCTGGTTCAACTCTGATCCGCTTTCACACACAGTAACGTGATCACAGCCACTGTCTTGAGGGTGTGAAATTCGTGTCTGCCTTGGGACATCCGACATGCTCTCTTGTGGTGCGAACATGTCACGTGTTCATCTGGTTAGTGTATTAGCTGGTCCCTTGCTCACCATGGAGTGGGACTGGAACACGTGCCCTCTCCTACCTGTCTTCGCAAAAGGTGGAGGGTCTGTTCGCAGTCGCCTCTGGGTCTGTCCACTGGAGACAGGTCCTCAGGCACCCTGCTGGGGCTTATTGAAAAGACTAGTACCCCATGAGCCGTGAGGGAGAGGGATGTGCCCCTCCCCCTTTATGATGGCTGACAGGCCAGGGAGGCCCGTACTGTTGACATTATTTGTGTTGGTGTTTTTTTTTGATCGTCAATAAAACAGGGATGTGCTATTTTATGAGTTTTATTCGTGCTTATGTGTAACGACATACATGATTTAATGTCACTCGCAGCAGGGAGAGCATGGTTTGTGCATGCAACAGAATTATCAGCCATTTGTACTTTGCTACAAATAAAGTCTGAACAAGGTGCGAACATCCCCGTTACCACGTGGGCGTGAGCCTGGATCATCCGGCACGTTTTTGACGAGTGTCCCGGTTCATGGAGGAGGCCCTATGCCTGCTCGCTTGGCGTGGGACAAACCTGTTTTTGCTCCATGCGTGCTCGGAGCAAGGTTGGCTCGGCGGGGGTCTCTGCCGAGGTTCCTCCTCGTATGCTGTCCGCTTCTGCGGTGGCGCACGCGTCGTCGAGCGGTGCCGCGGCTGTGCAGGTCTGCCTCCAGCAGGCTCTCTGGGGGGCCAAAACTTTGACGAGGAATGCCCACCCTGAGAGCTTCAGCCTGCCTGCGCCTTTGGTCCAGCTTGGTCTGGATTCTCTCCAAAGTCTGACCAAAAAGTCCCTCCGCTTCTATCGAGTGATGGAGAAAAAGCACCTTTTGTCCCTCCGGTAAATCCTTCAGCGTCATCCACAGGTGGCGGATTGCGATGACCACTTCCGCCATACCTCTGCCTTGAGTGACAGCAGCTGTCCCCATCATACGGAGAACGAAATCTGTTGCTCTGCGGGCTTCGTCCAATAAGTCGGTAGCAGCTTGCTTGTCCGAGGTTACCTGCAGTTGTTGGAGTTTTTCCGCGAGGTAAGCCTGCATCATCGCGGACGCGTTCATCGTGGACGCGTTCATCGCGGACGCGTTCATCGCGCGCGCCGCGAGTCCTTGAGCTCTGTAGCACTTCTCGAGAAGCGACGCTGAAGCTCTGCAAGCTTTGCTGGGGAGAGTCGGTTTTGTTCCTGATGGCTTGGGAGCTAGGTGGGATGCCAGTGTGTCCTCAATCTGAGGCGCGTTGGCTATTCCCACCTGATCCATACCTTCCACGTCGAGGAATTATGAGAGAGGAAGGAGCATGGGCGCTCGTGGTTGAGACCAGGTGCGGGTTAGTTCCGTGAGGAAGTCTGGGAACACGGGCATCCTTTGCCTCGTTGCTGCCTGCTGTTTTGAATAAAAATAGTTCCCCGCCAGCCTCGTGACCTGTTGGCGAGGCGGAGGCTCCGGCCAGGGAATGTTGAGCGCGTCTGCAGCTCTGTGGCACAGGTCGAACAGGGCAGGGATGGAGAAGTCCGTTTCGGGGAGCACAGGTACCGGGGTCCCGGAGAGGTCCTCTCTCGGATCCTCGATTTCAAGTTCTGGTTCCTCCGCCAAAAATTCGCCCGAGGCTGAGATGGAGATCTCGTCTTCATTCATCATGCCTCTGGTGTCGAACTCGACCGTTAAGTCCCCCATGGGAGCAAGCGGGTCAGGGTTGTCGCCCCATTCGACGCGCGTGCTGTCGCGTAGAGCCATGTTTTCAAACTCCGGGGTCGGAGTGAGGGTCTCCGTAGTGTCTAGGTCCTGTGGACCAGCTGAGCTTCCCATGGCCTTAGCCACGAGGTCCACCCGATGCCATAGCACCACATCCAGCATCTGGCTGCAGTGTGGGCAGGAATCAGGTGCATCCATAGCTTGTCTTGCATGAAATATACCCAGGCAGACTGGACAGGCCTCATGGGTGTCTGTCGCTGCGAGGGCAAATCCATAGCCACTGGGACAGGCGCGCGAGGTTGGGCTCGCCGTCCCGCTGGTTTTCTTTTGAAGTTTTGAATTTTGCTTTCCTTTCTTTGGAGGTATGTCCGAGATAAGGCGAGCGAGTCCTTCCAGAATCCTTTTTCTTCTTTGTTCACGTGTCTCCTCCGTCGTGTTTCTTTCGCTGGCTAGCCCGCTAGGATATTAGCAGGGGTAGCAGCTGTGGCGCAGTTATAACGCCGTCAAGTGAAGCAGCCTGTAGAGAGAGGAGAAGAAAAAACTTTGAGGTTATAGTACGCAAAAAATGAGGACTGAGATTAAAAGGAAGGAGTTTGTGAAACTCCTTCTTTTTTTTATCCAATAAAAGACAAACGTAAAATAAGTTTTAACCGTACCGAGTGAGATTCGAACCAGCTTCGAGAAAAGTATCTCTGCGCCAACCGCGGGATGATTTACCAACTGAGCTACTAGACAACTTGTGTTTTGGAGGTCCACTCTGGGTTTTAAAAGATTGCCCCTCGGAAAATCCTTGCTACGCACGTGTAAAATAATCTGATTTGTAATCAGTTCTTCAAAAACAGTAAACTCAGAAACACTAATATACTGTATATTCAGCTAACACTTTTTTTTGTCGTTTCTGTAGTTAAATTTTAATGAGATGAGGTTGTTTGAGATGACTAAATAAAGGTTGAATGAATATTCGCGCTGAGGTTGTTGTTAAAACGAGCTGATGACTCAACAACACGCAGCAGCCCCGACCCTGCACGCAGAAAGTCCCCCCCCCCCGCAAAATCTCTGCTGGCGCTATGAATTCTGGGATAGCCTCCGTCTTGAAGGTTCCACGGATGCATCCTTCGATTTCGGCAGGAAGTAGGCCGCATTCCTCGGCCGCATGAGGAGGAGTCTTCGAATTGGGACAGTCCTCCGCGCGGGGCAATGACGTCTGCGGCCGACAAATGCGCACTCATGAGGATGCAGCCCCTGAATTGAGACACAGCCACTGTCTATTCTCATGAGGGAAGAGTACTCCTTTGTTCTCTGAGCAGAGCACATGGCTGCAGCGTGGGTTTGTCAATGCTCACACATTGATTAACATAAACAAAGCTGAATCACAACATTTATATACTTTTTACTTAATACAGTTTGAGTGATTGGTTTTTCAGGTTCACAGAAATATTAGTTAAGGATTAGACGCCAAATAATAGTGTGTTAATGCTTTTAATGTAGACAATTAGAGCCAAAGTGAAAGCGTGATACTATGTGGTCCCTGTTGTAAAAACAACCTCATAAATTCTCCGTTATCAGTTAAAGGAATGTGCAGCTAGTCTGTGACCTTCAAAGTAACCATGGAGACAGGATCTGCTCCTAAGTGGGTGAAACATGGTGTCACTCAACATCAAGAGGTTTTGAAATCCAATCACAACTCGGTCCGCTCCTGAGGGGGTGGGGCATGACAAACCTGTAAGTCACGATGGCACACAGCATTTGGTTGAACAAACATCAGGCTGGATGACCAGACAGGTTCGCTCTGACTTTGTTCCTCAGACTGCATTCTGATTTCATGAATCATCAGCATACTGTAACTTTGTGTTCAATTAAATATTTTATACTAAGGTGACGTGCTCCTGGAATTCTGTGCTCGGATCCTTTTGAACACCCCAAACCCTTCAGAAGCCATCATCGATGCTTGCTCAGAACTTCTCTGAGCGAAGAAATAAATGAATAGGATTTTCATTTAAATGCATTTCTAACCCAAACCCGAAACCCGGCCCGGACCAATCTGGATAAGGGCTGGGCCATAATAATGTGATTAATGGGCTGGCCGGGCCAGTTTGTGGCCTTTAAGGCCCCAGTATAGCTCTGCATTTGGCCGTACGCCGCTCTATGCCGTTCGTACGCAGAGGCACACGCGTATCCCCGCAGGGCATGTACGCGCCAAGCTCAATTTTACGACCGCAAACGCAAACGCGTTGTCGCACAATAAACTGCCCGGCGCCGGACGGTTTTGTATGCAACACAAATGTATTAAATTCCCCTTCTTCATCCTTGATCTGGCCTTTTCTTTTGTTTGTTTTTTGCCAAAAGTCAAGTGATCGCTTCCTCCTTCGTTGACTCCATGACTGAAATGATGAGAAATGTTGACTCCATAACTGAAATGATGAGGAAATGAACAAATTTGTCACAAGCGAATTAAACTCGGGTCCAACGTGGCTGCGCGAGGTTCTGCAGATTTCCTGGTTTAATGGTCTGATGTGTGGGCAGCAGGACCAGTGCTACATGTTTTTATTTTATTTTTTAGAATTTTTTATTAACATATAAACACAGAACACCACTGTGGCAGAAGCTGCCGGCTCTCGCATTTTTTTTCCCACCCGACTTGTCAATCAATTCAGTAGGCGTGTCAGCAAATGACCAATCAGCAACCTCAATTTGTCCCATAGGTAAACGCTCTGCCCTGCATCTGCTCAAATTACGTCAAGAATTTGGTGCGAAAACGCTGGAGCCTCACGCTGAGCTATGGGAGTTAACTGCCTGCGTAAATTACGCGCGTACGGACCGGCGTGCGGCCGTACGCAAAACTATACTGGAGCCTTTAGTTAGGTCAGGATCCGCTGCAATCCAATTATATGATTACATTGCCTGCCATACTTACACCAGCCACACGTGGCCATTTCACTGTGAGCTGACTGGCTTTGGAAGAGGTAAAAAGTTCATTTAAGCTTCAGATGGGACTGAACTGCCAGGCAGCCATCCATCACCCAAATGGACTTTCATTCTGCCACTGCACTTAGTGGATGCGCGCGGCCGATGACCCAAACAGGTGAGATCCCAAAGCAGACGCTTGTGTCAGAGCTGTCCACGTGTCTCAGTAATTCAGAAGAATGCAGACAGGAACGGGGTTTAAATACTTTTTTACGGCCATGAAAGTACAAAAACACCTGAGCTCAGAATCTTCTGCCATGTTTATTCAGCTGCGTGTCTCTGATCGTTAACAACTAATTTAAGATGCTGTTTTTTTCCGAGTTTGGACCTGTAATTACTGTTAATTTGTCGGGTTGGGTGGGGTTTGGAAATTATGACTGTGGGCTGGGGCTGGGTCGGATCATATTTTTTGGGCCCGAATGCAACAATGTATGTATGGATGGATGGACAGGTCTCCAGTCCATCACAGGGCCGCATAGAGACAAACAAGACAAACAACCATTCACTCTCTCACCTAAAGACAGAGTCACCAGTCTAACATGCACATTTTTGGTCTGTGGGAGGAAACTGGAGTACCTGGAGAAAACCCATACATGCATGGAAAGAACATGCAAACTATACCCAGATAGGTCCTGTGCTAGAATGTGATCCTACAACCCTCCTGCTGAGAGGCAGCAGCTCTACCACTGATCCACCATGCAGCAAGATCATATTTGTAATGGTTAATAAGAGGTTCAGCTGATAAAGTCTCATGAGGGGCCTGTTTAACCCTAACTGACAGGCAATCGTTGAACAACAACAACAACAACAAAAAAAACTTACAAAATCGATTCATCGGACCTATTTATATTATCTTTAAAGATTTTCGGTTGTGTTACATGCAGATATTTACTGAATATTTGGCCCTTGAGTCTCCTCTTCACAGTCTTTCAGTAGGTGCCAACACAAGTCTTCACACCCTCTCCAAGTACAGTACCACCATTTGATGATCTCTGCACTCCATGATGTTTTTAAATGTGCCCGTGAAACTACGAGCAGCCTTGATGACTGCTTATGCAAAATAAACTTATACTGCCATGGAGGGAGGGGGTTAGTGTGGGTTGAAGCCCATCAGGGCTGAGCTTGCTTTCCTCCAGGGCTCTAACTTCCATGTTCCATGAGTCCTTTCACTAAAAAGAGCAAACTAGACTATAAATATTGTTTAACAACAGTTTTAAAGCTGCTCATATTACTGAATATGAAGGTTTAGGGATGCAGTCATCCAGTTGTTGTGGAATAAAGACCAGGTTTAACATAACATCTGACCTGCCTACAAATCCAATCCCTTGCCATATCCATGACCTTCTGATCATCAATCTCTGGTGCTGATCCCAGCATACAAATCTTTCCGCTGTAAAGACTTTCTCTCAAAGGAGTGAAAGTGTGGACTGAAGAAACCACTGTGGTCCTGCAGGACTGTGATGGGGTCACAAACTGAAGGGTTTATGCTGAGGGGACAGACTTGGATGGACACATATTAATCATCTTTTCATACATAGATTTCTTTACAGAGGCACTGGCACAGACAAAGTGATGAAAGTGTTCCCTTTCAAAATTATTGTATTGATTTCAAAGCTGAGGTCCCTGCTGAATACACAAGATGCTACTTTTAAATCTAGTGACCAGCAGTCATAATGAAGCCTGACACAGCTTGCAGAGGGGTACAAGCAGTTTGAAGAGGAATATTTTTCTACCAATGACTCCAGAGGCAGGGGGTATAGATTATCATGGACTTCAAGGACAGCTTCATGGACACCACCACTGAAAAGACACTTCCAGACATCCAGAACCTTTTTTTTTGTTCGAGTTGACCAGCAATACACATCCTGCCAGCACTAACTCCAAAGAATAAACCCATCCGTCTGAAACAAAACCAGGTCAGAGCCTCTCGTTGTAAAGTCAACATGAGGAAGATAGCTGGCCCAGATGGAGTCACTGGAACGATTTTCAGAGACTGAGCAGACCAACTCACATATACCATTATAGACCTTTCAATACAACAGACTGCCATCATCTCTTTACCCTGCTTGAAGTCTGCCACAGTAGTCCCAGTGTAAAAAAAAACTTGTATTGCTTTGTAAAAATTTAGTTAAACGACAGGTGATAGGACATCAGTAGATGGGCACTAGAGTTTATTCATAATCTGTGTACCGTACCCAGGGTGTGCCCATCTCTTGTCCATATTTTGAAAGACCAAGTTGGTAGTGATACTGACCAGACTTTTGCTGAACTCATGCAGTGGAGACTGTGTGGATCTACTGTGTGTACAAAAATGACTCACTGTTGATGAAGCAGCTTTATAGAAGTGTGAACAATGACTCCACTGCAAAATATCAATGACTCCTGGACAAGAGAGCCAATAGTTTAACCATCCATCCATTTTTTTTTACATGCTTCCGCTTTGTATGTTGTGGGCCAACTGGTGTCCATGTCCATCAGTCACTGCAGGAGAGGCAGGGGACACCCTGGACAAGTCTCCAGTCCATCACAGGGACACACAGAGACACAACTCAGGTAGTCCCCGACTTACGAGCGCTCTAACCTACGAGCGCCCGGACTTACGAGCTGGCGAAAGAGAAGTAAATTTGTAAAAAATACAGCACTTTTTTGTGTTTTTAGATGAAAGTGTGTTAGCTAACCGTTTGGAAACACGTTTCCGACCATGTTTATGAACTAATATGAACGTTTTTGATGAAAAACGAGTGTTCGTAGTAGCGCTAGCATAAATGTTCCAACTTACGAGCGAAAATCCGGACTTACGAGAACACGTGCTTCGTGTTCCAACTTACGAATTTTCGTGTTACGAGCAACTCGCAGGAACGGAACTCGCTCGTAAGTCGGGGACTACCTGTATCCTGTCTCACTTCTAGGGACTTTTAATGAACTGAACATGCATGTTTTTGGTCTGCAGGATGTAACTGGAGTACCCAGAGAAAATCCATGTGTGCTTTGGCCGCACATGCAATCTCCACACAAAACGGCCGGGAGGCGAACCTGTGACTTTCACGCTGTGAGGTGACGGCTCTAACAACTGTGCCTGTGTGCCGCCCACAGCCTGAGCGGATCACATCATTCATGTGTCAGGTTGAGTCACAGTCTGAGTTGTTGCCTCAGGGTGAAACGGACCAAAAAAATCAACATTCCTCTGATTTTTAAAATAAATGTTTATTGTATTTACTTTGTACATGTGTAAATGAAGAAGATAATTATCAAATGTCTGTGTCCACTTGTATTTTTTCAATGCATGTTCAGACTCCCATCACCCTGAACACCATACGCTGCTCCCTGCTTGCCCTCCTATCATTCAACACAAACAGTCCTATTGCCTAACACATGTCCTCCTTCACCATTTCTTCTGTCGCTCTCCCCCATCCCCGCCCCCTTCTTGCCACGAACATCAATGGTACATTAGTGTCACGCTGTGCTGCAATGTGTCCACTCATTCAAAAGAAAGCAAGGTCAACTTTTTGTGCTGCCACATGCACACAAACGTCCTCTGTTGATTCCTACCGTTTGTGTTTTTCTTTACGAGGTTGGTTGTCCTATTCATCCCGTCTAGTTAGTCAGATATTGACTGCTGTGCTGTTCCTGCTGGAGGGAGTGAGGGACAAGAGACCAATTAAATATTTATGGATCAACATCCATTCAAGTGTTCGGCAAAAAGTAAAAGCCTGTGACCGGAAATCTGACATGACTTGTTTGTGCACAACATGCAGCAGGGGAGTTGGACCGCTTGTCTTCTGTTCATCTATCTCTACTGGTTGTGTTAGTTCATGAGGGTATTGTTATAGGCCAAGCTTTAATCACAGATAAAATCCATTTTATTTCCCAAATCATATATCAATATTTATACATCTAAATTCCATATTTCATTGTGTATTTGTTGTTAAAATGTGTCTAATAAAAAAGTGGATGATTACACTTTAGAGCTCAAAACGAAAAATACCTACAGAGAAAGGACAAATTCTAAAGAAACTTGCAATGATTTACTAGTTTAACACATTTTATAGAATGTTTTAAATGGACATTTAGTTTTTATTTAATGTTAAAAAACATGCAAAGTGTTAAAAAACATATTCCTGTGAGTTATCTTCTAATTCGTCTCACGGGTCACCTTACATCCAACAGCTTTAGATTAACCTTTTGTCTCCAGTGTCTCCAGTCCATCACAGGGCCACACAGAGACAAACGGGACAAACAAACATTCACTCTCTCACTCACACCTAGGGCCAACGTAGAGTTACCATTCAGCCTAAAGGCCCCAGTATAGCCCTGCGTTCGGCAGAACGCCGCTCTACGCGCACGTTCTGTGCGCAGGCAGTTTACAGTATAGCTCTGCGTTCATTCTCACGTTAATGCTCACGTTTTTGCTCCAAATTCTTGACGTCATTTGAGGAGCAGCAGGGCAGAGCGTTTACCTATGGGACAAATTGAGGTCGCTGATTGGTCATTTGCTGACACGCCTACTGAATTGATTGACAGGTCGGGTGGGAAAAAAAGGCACGAGCTACAGCCGCAGTGGTGTTCTGTGTTTATATGTTAATAAAAAAGTTCTAAAAAATAAAATAAAAACAGGGAGCGCTGGTCCAGCACACCAGGAAATCTGCAGAACCTCGCGCAGCCACGTTGGACCCGAGTTTAATTCGCTCGTGACAAATTCATTCATTTCCTCATCATTTCAGTCATGGAGTCAACGGAGGAGGAAGCGATCACTTGACTTTTGGCAAAAAAACAAACAAAAGAAAAGTCCAGATCAGGGATGAAGAAGGGGAATTTAATACATTTGTGTCACATACAAAACAGTCCGGCGCCGGGCAGTTTATTGTGAGACAACGCGCTTGCGTCCGCGGTCGTAAAATTTGAGCTTGGCGCGTTCGTGCCCACGCTCAAATGCTTGTGCCTCTGCGTTCGAACGGCGTCGAGCGGCGTTCGGCCTAACGCAGAGCTATACTGGGGCCTTGACATGCATGTTTTTGGTCTGTTGGAGGAAACCGGAGTATCCGGAGAAAACCCACACAGCACAGAGAGAACATGCATGGGTGTTAATCTCTCAGTGTCTGGAGAATTTATTCGATTCCGATTTTTGATGCACTGATTCGATTAAAATCGTTTTTTGATTCTAAAACGATTTTCATTCCAGGATTGATTTTCGATTCATAATCGATTTTCGATTCTGAAACGATTTTCGATTCTGAAACAATTTTCAATTGAAATCATGAAAAGATTAAACAATAATGTAAACAAATAAAACATTTATTTAAAACAATAATGTATGCTTGTAGCAAACATTAATAATGTCAAATAATACAGTATAAATACAGCAGGCTGAATTGTGAGCAGATGGGTATATGAATAGAATGCAGCAGCTTTAATCGGGTCCCGGAGGTCACTGGTGCCTATATCCAGCAGTCACTGTGCGAGAGGCAGGGGACACCCTGGACATGTCTCCAGTCCATCACAAATAATTCAAAATACAAACGTAAACAAAGATTTCAGCCTACTGTATTGCATAAACATTTAACTCAAAATAAAATAGACTTCAAAATCATATTGCATTCATCCATGTTTCAAATGTGTATGGATGGATTTTGTTTAAAAGATTTGTTTGGTAAATCTTTTCAACAACAGCCATCTATCCATCATCTTTACCCGCTTTATCCTTATCGGGTCCTGGAGGTCACTGGTTCGGGTCAGATTTCTTCTTCTTTCTGCCACCTTTCATTTTATGTATTCTTTCATATACTATGAGATATGGTTTTATTTTCTTTATCTTTTGGGTTTTAATGTAAAAAAATAAAAAATAAAAAACAATTTTGGGGCTTTTAGAATTGATTCTGAATCGCCAGGGCTAAGAATCTTGATTCTTTAAAAAAATGATTTCTTTTCCTGCACCCCTATAATGCAAACTCCACCTAGAAAGGTCCCATGGCAGGATTAGATCTGGTGACCTTCTTGCTGAGTAACAACAGCTCTACCAACTGAGTCACCAAGCCGCCCATCTCAGTTACTGCCAAACTAAATTTTAGCTGAATATTCGCAAAGTTCACTGAGGTATATGTTGTGTATTCTAATATTAATTTGCTTGTTATAGCCATCTTGACTTCAGTTGATTCTTAAGGCAGGTTTATTTTAGAGTTTAGCACTGGTCTTAAGGAAGCCTTGAATATCTGCATTATTTTAAAATGGTAAAGATAAAGTAAAATAGTCAGGCGGATTCACAACACTTTTTGTTGCACTTTTTTTAGCCACACAGGCAAGCTACACAATACCCGTGGATAGGAGTAATCATTTAAATTACACAGACAAAATTTATTTGAAACAGCTTTTATGTGTAAAGAAAAAAGCTTCTGAACACATATTTGTTGATATGTTTGAGGGTCTCTCTTCCAACTTCATATCCAATTAAATCTTTAGAATCCCTAACTTTGAGATATTCCTCTATCAAATATTTCATGTTTATTCTTCTTCTTCTTCTTCTTCTTCTTCTTCTTCAGTAAGCACTTTACCTAATGTTCCATTGATGCCCGTTCTTGGAAATTGCTGAAATGTGGTGCCAGGATCTGTTGTTAGGGATGCTTCAGTAGATGTGAAGGTGCACACTCACTGTGCACTTGTGCTTTTTCTGTGTTACAACATCCCCCCGACCAACACTGAACCAGTGGAACTGTACAGATCTAATTACTCCAGATGAAATTTAGATGGAAGACAAGTAGAACTTCGATGCAGTTGCTTGTTTTCCTTCGAGCAGCTCCTCCTTAGTACTTCCCAGCCTGAGAGGCTTCCTCCAGGTGAGCAATGGTCAAACTGACTGTAACAATGTTTCCATCTATTTTCAATTCGAATTTTGAGCGAATTTTTGAAATTTCGCAAAAATGTAAATAAAAATTAATGCGAATCAGAAGTGTTTCCATCAACTGGCTTGAAGCGCATCTACCAGGCCACGCAAAGCGGCATTGCGTCAGACGTCAGCGTCATTACAACACGTAAACTTTGTAAAAACTAAAATATCTAGGTCCATTGCAGTGCTACATAGAGTTAGAGATTTACTAAATGGTAAATGGTAAATGGTAAATGGAGCTTATTTATATAGCGCTTTCTAGCCCCCTGTGAGGAGCCCCAAAGCACTTTACAATACCAGCCATCCACCCATTCATTCACACATTCATACACCGGTAGTGGTAGCCTGCCTTGCAAGGCGCCATCCAGACATACCGGGAGCAACTCGGGGTTAAGTGTCTTGCCCAGGGACACAACGACACATGATAAAGCACTATATTTGTTATACAATACAATTATACTCCCGCTCTTAATTTACTGTATAGATGTTTGGGGTACAGCATGCAAAACTGTAACCAAACCTATTTTTATTTTACAGAAGAGAGCCATAAGAATTATAGCAAGAAAACATTACTGCCATCCATCAAATGTTTTGTTTTACGAATTGAAGTTGTTGAAGTTTTATGATTTGGTTGACTATAATATTCTTTTAGTATTATACAAAGCTCAGAATTTCAATTTACCCTTAAATATCCAAATGCTTTTTGTAAAAAGGACTAGTACTTATAATCTCAAGGGAACAGATCTTTTTGTTATGCCACAACACAGAACCAGTTTAAAGAGTAGGTCTACTTTAATACAAGGAATAAGACTGTGGAATGGTTTGGAACCTGATATTAAAATTGCAAAATCAATACCTATATTTAAGAAAATGATTAAAATAAAAATTTTGAACAAATATTCATAAATTAGATCTTGTACAAACTACTATATATGGTATTATGTGAGAAATCATTTATAATCTTATTTTTTGTGATTGCTGTTTGAATTGATTGTATGAATTAATTTTGTTGAAGAAGGGGCAGATACGACAAGATATTTTTCTTCTTCTGCCTCCTTTCATTTTATGTATTTTTGATTTTATATTGTGTTTTTTGTAAACAGTATTTTTGTGTTTTTAAATTTTGAAATGAATAAATTGCTTGATTGATTGATTACGTCAGACGTCAGCGTCATTACGTCAGACGTCTCGTCAGACGTCAGCATCATTATGTCAGACGTCAGCGTTACGCATGTCTACAGTAAACAGGAAGTAGCGGTTGAAAACAGGACCTGACCACACATCTCGTCAAAATGGAGAGAATATTTCAGGAATGTGTTGCTATCGGGCAAGTTGTATTTATTCTGTCATGCCAACTAGTTTTAGCGATGTTACATGTTGTCCGGAGACGAAGTCACGTGACGTAAATGTTCGCTACGTCAGAACTGAGTCGGCAAATCTGTTTCCATCTCTCGTTTTGCGCATCGGCTCTGATTCGAAGAACCCAAAAACCACCTCAAGCGAGCGTATCAACTTTTTTGAGAATTAGAGGAAGTTAATTTGAATCGTGCCGTTTCCATTCAGCTTTTCTGATGCAATACTTCAAAATGCGCATCAAGAAACCTTGATGGAAACACGGCTTGTAAAGCATAGGTGTCAAACTCATGACCTGGGGGTCAAATGGGGCCCTCATTGACATCTGGCTCCCAAAATGATATAAGAAACATGAAATAATTCATCACTTTTTTCCAGTAATCTTTGAATATGATGTTGAAAGCACAACAGAGAATGTCAAAGGATATCAATCAAACACTTGTTGAGGAAACTGTGACCAAGAAAAGATGCTGGGTCTGAATTGAGTTAATGTAGTTTATGAAATTGGCCCTTAGTTTGACCAAAAAAACAAAGTTTTTAATTTTGGCCCTCTTTTGTAAGTGAATTTGACACCCCTGCTGCAGAGGCTGGGGCTGTCTTAAGCTCAGTTCTGTTCTGGTTCGATCAGGCTCCTACTCGGCCAACAGCAAATTCCACGGAGGTGGTTGGTCCTTCAATGAAAGGTATCCGGCTGCCCGCTGAGGCTGAGACTGGCTCGATTTGGGTCAAGTTCCTCCACAGCCCAGCTCGGTTATGGCCATGTTTGGATCCACTTCCCTTACGGCCGACAGCAGACAACCCACGAGGAGCCGGTCTAACAGAAAGCTGGCGCTATACCACACAGCGATCCCGATCAGAACCAAGGAGAACCACAGAGGTCCAGATGAAAAGTTTGGTTGGAGTCCAGAGGAAAAAAATGCTGGACCTTTGGAAAACAACTCCCCTGCTCGAGGGGCTACCTGGCCAGCAGGCTGCACTCAGAGTGACTGGTGGGGTGGAAGCAGACAGTCCTGGACCAAATGGTTTTTTTCCTGGATGGTCCTGTAAAGGATTATGAGGAGGTCAATATTAATACTGACCTCTTTACCTTAATTAATTTACTTATTCAGATTGAATAGTAATTTCACGGGTTCTTTCTTTTTCAGTTTACCCAATATTTCTGTGATCTTTATGATGGATAAATAAAACAGAAGCCATAGAGTGACAATGGACACGTTAACTTAGCTTGATATGTCAAAGAGACACTATCATTTATTTAAAATGAATCAACTAAATTAACACCATTACACTTGATTGACATGATTTCACTTTCTTTCAATCTAATACGTCAGCACAGTTAAATTTAACACAACAGACTTCAATACTGGATGTTAAACATATTTAGTCTGAGGGCTCTTTAGCTTAAAATAGTTTCCAGCTTAGAATTGAGGGAAAAGGATAGGAGGAAAGATAGGTTAAAGGAAATTGTCTTGAGCATGTTACCAAAGTGACACTTCTCATCAGATTTCTGCTAAAATCCAGGTACGTTTGTAAACAGCTCTTTACCTTTCGACGACGAGTCTGATAAAGAGATGGCACCAGCCTGTAAGATGCACAGTCCTTCAGGCCCAGTTCGTCTGAACTGGTCATTCGTTTACGTTTTCAACGTCTCCTGGGTTCCGCTTGGTCATCAGAAAATATGTCAGCTCCTGGCCTCTGACTTCAAGATAAGCTTATTCCAGGAAGGAATAAACAAAGTTTTGAGCTTACGCTCGTTCGAAGTGGATTCATAACAGCATGTTATACAATCCTTAGCTGAATGACTGTCCTTGGCGGGTGACAGGCATTCATTCAGCTCTTTGGGACGTCTTCATGTCTTTGAAGCTCCCAGAAACTCTCCCGTTCCAGCAACAGCTTAGAACTTAGTACCAGCTCTGAGAGGAGAGCGACTTGTTTCTTCCCCATTGGTCCGACAGGACCGGTCGGGGAGTTCACTTGTTGTTATCAGAGTACAAGGCCACAACTAGCAGCAGAGAGAAATGTTTAGGAAAAGACAGACTCATAGACTCCAAGAGGAAAAACACTTGGATTAGCGTCTTAACACTTCTAAAACAAATCTGAAAAGCACAGTTTGACATAAAATTCAACTATGACACCATTATATGGTCAAGTAACACAGTAATACTACATATTAACAGAATAACAGCAGCTTAAAAGCACACATCATGAAAATGACAAAAGTTATTCTTTTGATTACATTAGAATAAAATCAAAGATAGAAATAGTCTCTTTTGGTGACTATATTCTCAGATTATAACTAATGGAATAATTTGTAGTAAGTGTCTTGCTTTACTGAGAGGTCAGTAAAGGTCATCTCTGGAACAGTTCAAAAGTACACAGGTGTATCAAAGTGGACACGGTCATGCCCACTACATCTCCCCCCTTTTGGAAGTCATCGCCAGTCCTTGGGGATGAGGTCCAACACGAAAGGAAACCTTGAACTGTCTCTGATCTTGAAGTAATCCAGCAAGTGGAAAAGAAAAATCAAAATTATAATCCCATAAAGTTTTTTGGAACTTCCATACTGTTCGGAGGTAATCCCATTGCGAAAAGCTTTTAATCCCTTGGAAAACTGAGTCTGTTAACTCTTGGAAAACAAAGTCTGTGATCCTTTGGAAAACAAAGTCTTATAATCCACAGCGGTAATTCCACAGCAGTAATTCCACAACGGTTAGTTTTGTTGATTGATCAGCAACAATTGTTTTCATAATCAGCATGTAGAGGGGATCCCTCGATTGACGCAGAGGACGATTGAGATTTAACAAAACGAACTGCATGTTGGCATAGTTAAATCCATATCATTCATTAACCAATGTTAATACAAAACCTTTTTGGCTGGGAGTGTTCAGAACCAAAACAATATCTCAACTAATGACAACAGTAATGACTAAACAACAAGGAAACAACGTTTCACTGCTTCGACACACTCTTGTCGTCAGATTCCAAAGTGCAACACACAAGAAAACAGGTCTCAACTTTATGACCGAGGTCAAATTAAATCTCGTGGATTTAAACGGTTGTTAAGGTTAGTTTTTTGTTGTGGGTTTTAGGCTTAGCGTTTCTAAGTTCAAATTGGGCAATTCGACTTATAGGGTGGAAAATACGGTAGTTTAAACCTGATTAGTTTATTTACTAACTTGTGTTTGTACGACCTTATTATCCCATGAAGTCGGTAAGTTTGTGAGATCTTTGTCTTTTGTGGAGTCATTGAACGCCTTGTAAGGTTTGATCTGATTTCGATGTACCCATTTAGCAATTGGGTCTTTGCGGCCTTTGCTGATTTTGATACCATACCATACCATACCATTTTATTTATAAAGCACTTTAAACAGGAACAAGTCCACACCAAAGTGCTGGACAAACAAACACGCAACAGGCAACACAGACAATGAAGTACAACACGAAAAACATAAAAACATTGCAGATCATAAATCAAACGATCCAATACAAATCAGCTGGCATTGAAAGCGATGGAGTAGTAGTGAGTTTTTAACCGGGATTTGAAAACCGAGAGGGAGGGGGCCTGTTTGATGAGCAGCGGTAACTCGTTCCAGAGTCTTGGGCCTGCTACAGAGAACGCCCTGTCACCTCTGCGCTTAAGGCGAGTTTCTGGAACTATTAAGAGTACCTGATCCTCTGACCTCAAAGCACGTGGAGGGACATATGGGTGTATCAGATCCGAGAGATAGGCGGGGGCGAGACTGTTCAGCGATTTGTAGACATACATGAGAATTTTGAATTGGATTCGAAGATGAACCGGTAGCCAGTGAAGGGAGGCCAAGACTGGTGTAATGTGCTCTCTTTTGCGTGTGCTGTTTGATTTCGTAGATGACTGAGGACACTTTGTCTGTTATCAGATGAGGTCCAGTCCACCTGGGCATTAGTTTGCGGGCGAGAGTTCCGGTCTCGGACCCTCCTTTCCCGGTTGCTGGGGCGAACGTATAGTACCAGACTCTGTCTCCCACTTGGAGTTCATTGTGAGAGGCCTTCTGGTCATAGTACGCCTTACGTCCTTCAGCAGATCTTTCCAGGTTTTTCTGGGCGAAAGCAAAAGTGTTTCTGAGGTGTACATTCAAATCTTTGTCTTTGGCATGGCCTAACATCACCCCCCTTTGGTCATGGGGGACCACGAACACAGGTGAGGACGTCCGTCCATGGGCACAAGTTAGGATGCCACCGTTTAGTTTAAGCTGTTCGCGCAGCTGAGAGAAGACGGTACACAGGAATCGTTTAGGTTTTGGCCAACGTATCTTCTTACATTTACCTCTTTCCGTGTAATTCAGGTGTGTCACAACCGTCTGTGCAGTCGCAGATGCGTCTGATTTCATTTCTCATTTCCGCGTCACATAGGGACTCTCTCCCTCTCTTCTCCTCCTCTCTTCTCCACCCAACTCTCCCTGATTGGTTGACACACCAACCAATCAGGGAGAGTTGAGCGGCGTTTGAAAGTTTGAACCGCGAAATCTTCAGCATGTTGAATGCGCGGTTTGGAGGCTGAAGCCGGTTCACGTGCACGGAAAACGCTTCCCAGCACGCTCAACACGCACGCGACTTGACGCCCGACGCCAAGACGTGGCTGGAAGCGCGTCCCCCATTGACTTTACATGTAAACTGGACACTCCTGCTGCTGAAAAGCTGTTCGGTGTGACCACACAATTAGAATCCACCAGCAGTAACATGCCGAAGTGTCCCTGGGCAAGATGCATAACCCCTCATTTTCTTCGATGTGTGTCCCATCGGTGTATGAATGTGATCTAAAGCTCTGATTAGTCTCTTTAGAATAATTTGTTCAATTAGCTTTGTAGAGATTTAGTAGAGTGCTGTATGGATGGGTAAATGAGGACACAGATTGTAGTGTAAAGTGCTTTGAGTGTCTTGATTACAAAGATAGAATGGTGCTATATAAGTTTAGCCCATTTACCATTTAAATTTGAGTAAATTGTAAAGCACTTTGGTCAACTTGTTGTTTTAATGTGCTACATAAATGAATTGACAATTGATATCTCCATATCCCAAGGGCAAGTTTAATAGCTATTAGATCCTCCTACTACATCATATTTCTTCTTTGTCTGACTAAACCAGCAGAAGATAAAGGCACAGGGGTGCATCCCACCATCGATGTCAGACCACTGGGAGAAAAGGGTGCCAGCACCAGAGTCAGAGTCATCCAACTACACAGTGAACTGTTGGGATAGTGGTGAGCCAGGCCGGGTAAATAACTTTTTCAGGCTGTTCCCATGTAAACAAGGCCTGATAATTTTTACTTGAACCAATCTAATCTTTTGACTTTACATTTCATGACAGAACCAATATACACAAATTGTGAGAAAGTGGAACAGTATACATGTGCAAAAACAGGCTTTGTACAAGAATATGGAGCTCTTTGCAATTACCACCAGAAAAGTAAACTGTTTATTTGGTTTGTTGGGAACAGTGATAATTGTATAAACAACTACTGGAGGAAAAAGATGTACCTGTATGTTGTTTTGCTCCTTTGTGCATTTAGGATGCAACACTGAAGGAGGTATAGTATATCAGCAAGATAATCTAAGTTGCAGCTTTCTGTTACATTACTCTGAAAAATGGAGGGGAAAAAACAATTCAAATCAATACAGTTTATTTATATTGTTGGATAAAATAAATATCCTTTCATCATCTGCTTACTCAAATGAGCCACTCTGAGGACACAAAAAGATTTTAAACCAGTTTTATTTATTTCAGTTTTGAGACACACTGTTACTAAAACATTTTTAAATTTCCTGCATATGATAATAATGCCTCATGCTAGCAGCTTAATGTTATTACTGTAAAGTTACTCTTTAATAGGTGAGTGTCCTGAGTTACACCATCTATCATTCACAAACACAGCCAGGCCCCCACCTCTCTTCTTCCATCCTCGATCAATTAGTCAAACTGGATAAATGAAAGCCATCCATCATTATGTGTTTGTCCGGAGTTAGCGTGGTTAGCCAGGTGTCTGCAAACAGCATCATACTGCACTGATACCAACTCTGGGTAATTGCTGCCTCTCATTAATCTTGTTGGGAAGAGATCTTATGTCTCCCATGATGATAGACGGGATGACAAGTATCCTTTCCTCCTGGCATGCAAACCAATGCTGGTGCTGGTCCCTCATCTCCCGCTCTTTAGCTAACGGGGACATTTAGACGTTTACGGGGAGGTGGCACAGTGTGGGCAGCTGGTTCCTGGTGTTAACAATAGGATAGAAGCTGCTCTCAGGGATTCCAGACTGAAAATAAAATTAAAAAGAAAACCAAAGGGATCCAAAATACTCCATATACTGTATACTATAGTTAATGTCAAGGTTACACTTTTTCATCGAATTGTTACATTCATTCATGCCACATTTCTGTCATGTTGTACACTGCTTTTTAAATCACCATTTTTCTGTCCTTTTATTATGGCACATCATTCTACTGCAGACACAGTATTATTTACAACTGAAAAACAATGTTCATACCCCAAACCTCAGATTTCAAAAGAAATCCATTTGACAGGAAGGGATCTCTGACTTGACACTAATGGTTTAGTGCCTCTTGTCAGCTCAGTGTGCTCCCATAAGAAGGTTCACGTCAAACTGTGTTGCATTGACAAGACCTCTGCAGGAGTCCCAAACAGATGTAACCCATGTTGAAGCACAACAGAGCCAACACATTTTGTTGTGAGGATTAGCCAAAGGTGAAGGGATGTTCATTCATATGTACTTTCTAGCTGCTGCAATTTAAAACAATATATATATATGTATATATATATATATATATA
>JBBPBX010023129.1:22730-40798 GCA_038048925.1 Garcialebias charrua | reverse complement strand
CCGAGGCCTGTGGGGCCGGACTGGAGCTCGAGTATTTCTGCGTCGCTACGTTGGTCCGCAGCCATAGCAGAAAAATCGATGCCAACGTACACGGGAGCGATCAGCACCCGGGAGAGACAGTCAGCCACCACGTTGGATTTGCCAGCTACATGCTGAATGTCTGTAGTAAATTCAGACACCGCTGCGAGGTGGCGTTGCTGGCGAGCAGACCAGGGGTCAGAAATTTTTGACATAGCAAAGACCAGGGGTTTGTGGTCAACGTATGCAGTGAACTGGCGGCCTTCCAGGAAAAACCTGAAATGGCGTGTAGCCAGGTAAAGCGCCAGCAACTCTCTGTCAAAAACACTGTATTTCAGCTCATTGTCCCGCAGCGTACGGCTGAAAAATGCAAGCGGCTGCCAAACCCCGGAAACCTGCTGTTCTAACACAGCCCCCACCGCAACATCAGATGCGTCGGTTGTTAAAGCTATTTGCGCCGCTGGGGATGGATGGGCCAAAAGGGCAGCAGTGGCCAGTGCAGCTTTAGCGTCACCAAATGCCTGTAGGCGTTCTGGTGTCCAGTCCACGCTGTCGTTGGGCTTTTTCTTTTTCAGCGCTCCATAGAGCGGACGCAGCAGTTGTGCTGCCCTGGGGAGGAAACGGTTATAGAAGTTAACCATTCCCAAAAACTCTTGTAGCGCTTTAACAGACTGGGGCTGTGGGAAATCTGACACCGCCTGCACTTTGTTTGGTAACGGGACGGCGCCACTTGCGGAAATGCGGTGGCCCAAAAAGTCAATGACTGGCAGCCCAAACTGGCATTTCGCTGTGTTTACAATCAGGCCATGTGCTGCCAGGCGCTGAAAAACCTCACGGAGGTGGGACAGGTGCTGCTCAGCCGAGCTGCTAGCCACCAGGATGTCGTCCAAGTACACAAATACGAAGGACAGACCCCTTAGGACTGAATCCATCAACCGCTGAAATGTTTGTGCTGCACCTTTAAGACCAAAAGGCATGCGCAAAAACTCAAACAGGCCGAAAGGCGTGATAACAGCGGTCTTAGGGACATCCTCCACATGCACAGGAACCTGGTGGTACCCCCGTACTAAATCTACTTTAGAAAAAATGGAGGTCCCAGCCAGGTGCACTGAAAAATCCTGGATGTGGGGGATGGGATAACGATCGTTCTCTGTTAGTCTCTGACTTCAGAAAACAGATCAGTCAGATTTCCTCACAACAGTGGTTTAGGAACGCCTCTTGCTGAACTTTCATTCTATCAGTGAACACCACTCACTAATAATTAAATGTAGGTTCATCTTAGCAACATGCATGATTCTATAGGTCAATCCAATATACTATAATAAGTCCAACAAAACACTGGAGACACTGTAAGCATGTTTACTAATTAAACGCGCGATACACCAATGTCCTCCGTCACTGAGGGGCTTGAATAGTGAATGTTTGTAGTTTTGGAGATGAGTATTTTTCTGGACTGAAATTGAGTAGAGAATGAACCTTAATGTTTTTGGTGCAAGATATTCAAGTGAGTAGGAGTTACACTGTGGAGAAGAACAGAGGCAAGTTTGAGAGCAATTTTGTTCACCATCAGGTTAAATGGCAGAGAGTGGCCAATGGTGGCCATAGCCACCTTGTTTATTTTTGACCACTCCAACAGTCACCCCAATCATTTGAGGAAACTATACTTTTATGCATCACAGTTCATGCTCAATAATCCAGGTAAAATATCCAACAAAGTTAAGTCAGGTCCTCTGGACAGTTTCTTTATGTTGAAATGTTTTGTCTTTCATCCAATGGACTTCATGAGTCTGCGGAGCCACAGTAAACTCAATCACCAGAGTAGCACACATATAGTGGGCCAAACAGTTTCATAGTGATAAGATGATTTCTGGAGTCCACCCTCTCCCCCATCAACTCCTCTGAGGCAGCCATAGCCAAAGTGGTTCAAAACATCAAAGTTCATGCTCAATAATCCAGGTAAAATATCCAGCAAAGTTAAATCAGGTCCTCTGGATGATTCTTTGTGTTGAAACATTTTGTATTTCTTCCAAAAGACTTCATCAGTCAAATAATTTTAAGCAGTATTAAAACTAAAAATCAGAGTTTCCTCCAATGGTCAGGGTGGCCAGTTTTCAAATGTATGGTGGCCATCTTGGATTTTCATGTGCCAGCCCAATTATCAAATTGACCTGTCCCAGTCTATACGTAACCACACACCAAAATGGAAGTTGGTACCTCACTTATTATTCACGTTATTCTCACAACATTCACAGATGGATGGAAGGACGAGCAGAGGGTATGTATTTCCCCCTCTTTCTCTGCAATGGGGGACAAAAAAGTGTGTACAGTATCCAAGAACAACTCAATATTACTCCACAACAGAAACTTCACATGAAAGCAACACTAAAGAGGTTGTTGTGCATATGAAACCTTTAAAGTAGACCCTTTAATGCAGATCTGAAACCAAACAGAAATGTAATAAAATAATTCCAGCTGTTCAGTATTGTTTTGTTTAGCAGTAGCAGCAGCTACAGTACGGTGCTCTGCAGCCGGTTAATCAGGCTAAAATAACTCATGCTAATAACAGCAGGAGTGTTATCGACACAAGGTTAGCATTCACTCAATACTGACTGTAGAATCTTCCAATATGCACCATTACTCAAAATGTCAGGAATATTTTCAGACTTTGGCTGATGCACACACACTCCCCCTCCAACACACAGCAAGAAACATGAAGGAAGACCAAGTCCAGCTGATATATAGCTGTTACGTGTTTAAAGACTCTGTAATAAAACAAGTCACCTAGTCACAGTTTAGTTTCCCTCTCACATTAATCTGGCTGCTCCTCCTCATCCAGCCTCTGTGACGACTCATTGTGAGGCTTTTGGCTGTATTTCAGTGAGGAGAATTACCCATAAAGCCTTTTGGCACCAGTATCTGGATGATACACTGTATACAGATGGGATCATTTGTCTTCTCAGAGCTTCTGTCACACATTACTCTTTCCAATATTTACCATTTCCCTGGATCATTTATTAAAAATAAGCTCAGTAAAATCCTGGCTGCATTGATATTCAAAGAAAATATTTGTGTTTAATATCCTGATCAATAAAGTCCTGATTGTTCATGCCACTTCTCTGCTGATTATGCATCCTGACGGTTTCTGCAGGAGAAGCAGCCACTGGTGTCACTAATCGGCGAGTGAACTAATCAAAGGAAAATATCAAGTTATGATATCATGAAATGACATCCAGACATTGTCAGATATGAATGTACGAATCGGGATTAGGATCTGATGTAGGTACCATGAAAATCATCTCTTGTAAGGCTGCTGCATAAATCATTTTTGTGTATTTTATATGCTGATGTCCACCATCACTGAAAGATTTGAATAGTGAATGTCTGCAGTTTTCAAGATGAGTGTTTTTCAGGACTGGAACTGAACAAGGAATGTAAGTCAACCTAAATGTTTTTTGATGCAAGATATTCCAGTGGGTATGAGTTACAGTGTGGAGAAGAACAGAGCTAGGCTATTTTTCTTATCCAAGGCTGCCCAGAGTGGCATATTCTGGTGAGTCAAAGGACCAATTTTATCCACCGCCAGGTGCAGTGGCAGAGCCAGGGGGTGGCCAATGGTGGCCTTGGCCACCTTAGAATAATCATTAACCACTGCACCATCCAACTCAATCATTTGAGGAGACTATATGTTTAAGCAATATAAAAACAAAGCATAGTTTCCTAAAATGATGGGGGTGACCAATTTACATAATACAGTTAGATCTTCAGGTCCAAAACACACAACCTTTATTTTTTCTTGGTTTAACACCAGACAATTTCAAGTTAGTCAGGTTTTTATTACTCTGAGACAAACTTAAAATCTGACTGATTGTGACAAGAACCTTTTTTTTTTATCAGCACAACAACACCAATACACAGGAATGGTTTAAATATGTTTATTAAACACATGTTGCTTCTGGTCAAGGTCTGGGTCCTGGGGCCAGTCCGATCTTCTTTCTTGATGGTTTGACTGAGCTGTAGTCTCACCGTTGCCGGTGACGTCACTCAGGGAGAGTGAACTGCATCAGCGGAGTGGTCCAGGCTTGTTAAGAGTCCAGAAAGGAGAATCCAGGTTTGTGGTCTAGTAGACGTAGCAAGGTTCAAAGATGAGTGAGCAGAGAGTAGAAGCCAGAGCCAAAAATGTAATCCAAAAGAAAGTCAAGAGGCAGTCAGGGTCATTACCATACCATTACCATACCATTTTATTTATAAAGCACTTTAAACAGGAACAAGTCCACCAAAGTGCTGGACAAACAAACACGCAACAGGCAACACATACAATGAAGTACAACACGAAAAACATAAAAACATTGCAGATCATAAATCAAACGATCCAGTACACATCAGCTGGCATTGAAAGCGATGGAGTAGTAGTGAGTTTTTAACCGGGATTTGAAAACCGAGAGGGAGGGGGCCATTACCGTGGTTAGAAGTGCAGACAAATACAAATAAGGCAAGGCGAGGGGTCAAAAACAGGCAGAGGTTCGGGGTCAAGGTAAAAGTTTAAAAAAAACAAAACAAAAGAACAAGGGCTGCTGGATTTCTACTACTGGAACAGGTTCGAGAATCTGGCACTGAATGAGGGTGAACAGGGAGCTTAAAGGTGCTATGTGTAACTTTCTGTCGAGCACAAAACTTAGAAATATTTTCAACAGGCAAAGCATTCTGATCCCTCCCCCTCAGAGCCATATATGGCTCTGCTCTTCCTTGCTCTGCTGAAATTCAAATTCAAGCTCTGTTTTTATTGGCTGATTCAAATTCAAACTCTGTTTTTATTGGCTGGTTAACGGCGGGTCACTCTGTGTTTTTAGTGTTTTTATAAATGCTGATAGAGAAGCAAGGGGACTATAGTTTTTTTCAGAGATTACTTTGTCTAACATCAGTCTGTCAGTAGATAGTGACAGAGTGAAGAAATATATTAAAAATATATTAGAAAAGTTACAGACTGCACTACAAAGTTACATAGTGCAGCTTTAATGGAGGTGAACAGGTGTGATGAATGAAACTGATTGTAGAGGAAGGCAGAGAAGGCTTGGTGCATGACATGAGCTGAATGAGTGACAGGACAGACAACACATGGCAGTAGAAAACAAATCATGAAACATGACAGGCTGAGGCATTAAAAAGGGGTAAGTACAGAACCCCATCTTTAAGGTCTGGCTCCTGACGGACCACCAGGTTGCTCAGCAACTATGAAGCCTGATCAATGATTTGTCCAAAATGTGGCGGGCAGGGGCCCAGGAACATTCTTCAGGCCCATATCCCTCCCAGTCAACCAGATACTGTAGTGAAGTCCCCAACCCCACCATCTGGAGCAGAGGAGTCTCCTGATGGTGTAGGCCAGGGAGCCATCAATGAGTTGGTCATGAGGAGTGGGACTGGAGGAGGGTGCTAAACGGGACCTCAAAAAGGCATAAGACAGGAGACGTGAAATGTGGGGTGCACCTTGAGGGAGCAGGGCAACTGGAGGCGAACACAGCCACTGGATTAATGACCCTGGTTATGGGGAATGGGTCGATGAACTAGGGAGCCAACTTACGAGACTCCACCCATAGGGAGAGATCCTTAGTGCAGAGCCAAACCTTGTGGACCACCTGGTAACTTGGCTGGGTGGACCAGCAATTATTGGCCTCCCTAACATAGGTGGCAGAGTACTTGAGGAGAGCCCCCCTGGCTCTCCTCCAGGTACGTTGGCACCCCATGGCTGCTTAGTGAGCTAACAGTACCTGGGCCTGTCTCCCCTGGACAGAGAACAGAGGAGGTTGGAAACCAAACAACACAAAAACTAGAAAACTACTTTTTAACTAGTACAGGCAAAAGAGAGCACATTACACCAGTCTTGGCCTCCCTGCATGCTACTGGTTCATCTTTGTATCCAGTTCAAAATCCTCCTCTATGTCTACAAATCGCTGAACAGTCTTGCCCCCGCCTATCTCTCTGATTTGATGCACCCATATGCCCCACCACGTGCTCTGAGGTCAGCAGACCAGGTACTTTTGACAGTCCCACGGACTCGTCCTAAAGGCAGAGGTGACAGGGCTTTCTCTGTAGCAGGCCCAAGACTTTGGAATGAGTTACCTCTGCTCGTCGGACAGGCCCCCTCCCTCTCGGTGTTCAAATCCCGTCTGAAGACCTACTACTATTCTGTCTCTTTCAAAACCAGCTGATCTATGTTTGGTTGTTTTATTTATGATCTGCGATGTTCCTATGTCTATTTATTGTACTTCATTGTTGTGTGTTGCCTGTTGTTTGTTTGTTTGTACAGCACTTTGGTTGGCCTTGTCGCTGTTTAAAGTGCTCTATAAATAAAGTGGTATGGTAGGGTATGGTATAAAAAGTGGACAAACCAGTTGCTGAGGAGGACAGGGAGTTGATGGCGTTTTCCAACCAGGGGAGATTGGTTGACCATTTGCTAGGATCCCCCTCACACAGTAGACACAGCTTGGCTTCCACCTCCTGGTTAACCCTTTCCGTTTGGCCATCAGACTAAGGGCAAAAATCTGAGCAGAGACTGACATGTATGCCCAGCAGACTGCAAAACTATTTCTAAAACTTTGAGATTAATTGAAGCCCACAATATAGGTATATGCTACCGTATGTCCTGGGGAGAGGCAAAAACCAGTGACAAAATCCATTGAAATATGGGACCAAGGGTGAGATGGGATAGGTAGGATAGGATTTTTGTCTTGATATTCACACAATTGACTTGCAACTATTTTCTCAAGAATTTTTTAGATGAATGGGAAAATAAAAATAAGTGAAACTACTGAAATACTGAAATACTAAAAATACTGAATGCAAAGGTTCACAAAGTTTTACCACTCACAAATATGTAATATTCAGTGGTGGGCAACGCTAATTAAAAAATTAGTTCCACAATTTCTAAAACGCTTATTAATTTTTTTAGGTCCACAATTTCAAAAGCACAAATGTCTTGTGAAAATTAGGGGAAGCTAATCTAATCCGCTATTTATATATTTATATATATTTATATATATATATATATATATATATATATATATATATATATATATATATATATATATATATATATATATATATATATATATANTTGTTTGTTCTTGCCTTTGTAATCTGTTATGCATTTAATACCCTTCCACATGCTCCGTGGGTCTTGTGAGGTGAACTGTCCCTCGATCCTCTGTGCATACGTGGCCTTGGCCTTCTTAATGCCATCCTTCAGTTCTTTCCTGCTCTTTCTCAGCTCCTCTTTATCTCCTGACTTGAATGCAGTGTCCCTGGCTGCTAGCAAGGCGTGAACTTCTTTATTTAACCAGGGTTTCCGGTTCGGGTAAGATTTAACATATTTTTTTATGGATACATTTTCAGAGCATGTACTGATGTAGCCCAGGACTGAGGAAGCATAGAGTTCCAGATCAACTGAGCTTCCATCAGTAGCTGCTTCTCTGAAAACAGACCAGTTTGTCTTCTCAAAACAGTCTCTCAACATGGGGGAACTATCTTGAGGCCAGATTCTTATCTCTCTTTGTTCCGGCTTGGAGCGCCTGAGTGGGGGGAGCTGTCTTGGGGCCAGGATCAGGGAGCAGTGATCGGAAGCTCCGAGCGCTGGGCGTGTCTTCGCCGTGTACGCCCCCTTTACATTAGTGTAGACTTGGTCAAGCGTTTTATCTCCTCTCGTTGCTGTGAAGACGTGCTTATTGAAGGCTGGGAGGGAGACTTGAAGATCTACGTGATTGACGTCTCCGCCCCCCTGGCTCTCCTCCAGGTACGTTGGCACCCCATGGCTGCTTAGTGAGCTAACAGTACCTGGGCCTGTCTCCCCTGGACAGAGAACAGAGGAGGTTGGAAACCAAACAACACAAAAACTAGAAAACTACTTTTTAACTAGTACAGGCAAAAGAGAGCACATTACACCAGTCTTGGCCTCCCTGCATGCTACTGGTTCATCTTTGTATCCAGTTCAAAATCCTCCTCTATGTCTACAAATCGCTGAACAGTCTTGCCCCCACCTATCTCTCTGATTTGATACACCCATATGCCCCACCACGTGCTCTGAGGTCAGCAGACCAGGTACTTTTGACAGTCCCATGGACTCGTCTTAAAGGCAGAGGTGACAGGGCTTTCTCTGTAGCAGGCCCAAGACTTTGGAATGAGTTACCTCTGCTCGTTGGACAGGCCCCCTCCCTCTCGGTGTTCAAATCCCGTCTGAAGACCTACTACTATTCTGTCTCTTTCAAAACCAGCTGATCTATGTTTGGTTGTTTTATTTATGATCTGTGATGTTCCTATGTCTATTTATTGTACTTCATTGTTGTGTGTTGCCTGTTGTTTGTTTGTTTGTACAGCACTTTGGTTGGCCTTGTCGCTGTTTAAAGTGCTCTATAAATAAAGTGGTATCGTAGGGTATGGTATAAAAAGTGGACAAACCAGTTGCTGAGGAGGACAGGGAGTTGATGGCGTTTTCCAACCAGGGGAGATTGGTTGACCATTTGCTAGGATCCCCCTCACACAGTAGACACAGCTTGGCTTCCACCTCCTGGTTAACCCTTTCCGTTTGGCCATCAGACTAAGGGCAAAAATCTGAGCAGAGACTGACATGTATGCCCAGCAGACTGCAAAACTATTTCTAAAACTTTGAGATTAATTGAAGCCCACAATATAGGTATATGCTACCGTATGTCCTGGGGAGAGGCAAAAACCAGTGACAAAATCCATTGAAATATGGGACCAAGGGTGAGATGGGATAGGTAGGATAGGATTTTTGTCTTGATATTCACACAATTGACTTGCAACTATTTTCTCAAGAATTTTTTAGATGAATGGGAAAATAAAAATAAGTGAAACTACTGAAATACTGAAATACTAAAAATACTGAATGCAAAGGTTCACAAAGTTTTACCACTCACAAATATGTAATATTTAATCATTTTTGGTATCTCACATCTTGTGCAGATGAAGGGTTTTTCCAAATCCCCCTTTTAGTTCTACAATCCGGGGGGTGGGGATGGGGTGAGACGTGAACCAGGCAGGTTGGTGTGAACAGTTTCATAAAGTTGAATCAGGGACACTGACCCATATCTAGACCCACACACTTGATTTGCATTCATGTGTCATTATAAGAGTTGCAAAAGTCCAGGAAGTTTTGATTTTGAAAACTTTTTATAGAAATTAAGAATTCATAAGAAAAAGTAATCAAAGTGTGATTTACAATATTGGAAATTAGTTCTTAACAGGGATATAGTGGCCACGTGATAATTATCATGTGGCCACTTGATACTTTCGCGTGGCCACTTAATACTTTCACGTGGCCACTCGATAATTATCACGTGGCCACGCGAAAGTATTAAGTGGCCACATGATAATTTTATTTCCTACCATGTCACCAGATGGGCTCCGTAGATATCTAATACAAGAAGATATAAGATTTGATACACATACATGTAGACTTTTAATTTTTTTGCGACATGCAATTTGCTATTTATTTTTACGACATTTCAATAAAACATTGTAAAATTATTATGTAACATTATTTTTTTTGTTCAGAATTGTCTACATGGATTTAGGAAAGGACAATAACAAAAAGAGAATACTTTAATAATGTCCAAAATCCATTGTTCTCTAAAAAATATGTGGCTATGACACAGTAATGTCATTGTGATCAAATTAGGTAAATTTGTTACTTTACAAAATAAAATGTTTGTAATGTATTTTGTTTGGGCATAATACGATTACTGCCAGTTAATTCCAATAACTTTCCATAATTTCAAGGTTCAAGGTGACTTTATTGTCATTTGCATGCTACGTGAGGTGGAACAAAATTGTGTTTTCAAAATCTCAGTTACACCCTAAAAAGCAATATACCGTACATAAAGTATAAATTAAAAAAAGAAAGTTTAAAGATCTAAGATATACACTAAACAACAATAAAATAAAATGGTGTATTATGCAGCAGTCTGAATTCATTCAACCTTTATATTTACATGTTAGTCTCACTGAATCACAAGGACTCATTTACATTATGCAGGTGGCTCTCTTCCTGCATCTAGAGGTGTAGATGTCTGTGATGGTGGGGAGACTGACTCCAACATCTTCTGTGCAGCCTTCATCACTCTCTGTAGAGCTTTTCTTTCTGCAGCTGTGCAGCCTCCATGCCTCACGTTGATGCTGGAACACAGGATGCTCTCCACTGCACACCTGTAGAAGGAGGTGAGGACTGAGCTGCTCAGACCAGCTCGTCTCAGCCACCTGAGGAAGTAGAGTCTCTGATGAGCTTTCTTGATCAGGCTGGTGGTGTTGTTGCTCCAGCTGAGGTTGTCATTCGGGTGTACACCCAAGTACTTGTAGCTGGAGACCACATCCATATAAAATTTACAGTTCTGAATATACTCTATTTCTAAAATTTCTCAGTCTAAACTTCCATGGAAAGTTTCTGGAACTGTTTAGCACCTTTACCACCCCTGTCATTACAGCATTGAAAAACTGTTTAGTTAAATTACCTCAATAGATTGTTGGGGTCAGGGATGTTAGCATTGGGACAAACAGTGGTCCCCAAAGAGCAGGACAGGAGGACATCAGTCCCATCAGTCACACATATCCTGAATAATCTTCCATCAAAAGTTATTCAGGTTGTCTGAGTGTCATCAAAGTTGGTTTATTTTTACTCCTAACAACCAAACTTCTTGTTCCTGACAGTTTCCCAATAAATATACCTTTTGTTTGTTTCTTTGTGGGGCCTGGCAGAACACTGGGGCAGCGGTTGATTCACAGCTTAAAGGTCTTTGATTCAAATCTCAGCTCAAGTCTTTCTGGTTGCATTGTGCATGTTCTCGTGTGCATGTGAAGAGTTTTCTTTAGGTACTCTGGGTTGCATGTTTAGTTACTTGGAGACTAAAGGTGTGAGTTCATGTGTGTGGTTGTCCTTTATAGTGTTGTGATAGACCGGTGTCATGTTTGACAAGTCTCTCAACTCACTTCTTGGTTAAGAACTTCTGAACCTCCAAACAGAATGAAGCTAATACAAAAAGTGCTTCTATTTTTTCTTGCCACTGTAAAATGATCTATGAATAATTCAAACTCCTTTTCCATTTAAAACAAAAATCAGAAAAAAGCATTAAAGTGTTCCTCATATTTATTTTAATAAAACTAGCGCTCCGAAGGAATGCAGATTAATTGTTGTCTGGCATGCCAGAATTTTAAACATTACCAGAGATAAAGCAATTTTACATTCGCTAAAATTGGTTGGTTAGAGACATTATGAAATACGTTGATTCCTGTTCATCTAACAATAATTTGAGTTTCAATAAAATCAATCCGAGGGAGAAAAAAATAATTTTGCTTTACATGTTCCAATCATTACTGTCAAATTTTACGTTAAATGTGTGTGGTTTTTTTTTAGATTAGGGGCAAAGTTTTAACTCTGACACTGATCAGTGATGCAGATGTTTATCCCTTCTGAGTTCAGATGTTACATCACGTTGACTCAGTCCCTCCATCTGACCATGAGTGGAGCTCCAGCTGGACCCGCAGGCACCGGGAAGACCGAGACCACCAAAGATCTGGGGCGAGCACTTGGCGTCATGGTGTACGTCTTTAACTGCTCTGAGCAGATGGACTACAAGGTGAGCAAGCACAAAACGCACTGGTGGTTTTGGACTTGAGCTCGTGCACATACTATAGCGAAGGGTGCATTCAAAGCAGTCATGTTGTGTGCCTTCCTTTTCATCTCAGCTGTTTTCAGTCCGTATTTTCTGGACTATAAGTCGCTATGGAGTGTAGGTCGTGTCAGTCAAAAAATGACTCATGAAGAGGAAAAAAAACATAAATAAGTCACTCCGAAGTATAAGTCGTATTTATTTAGAAGTGTATTTCACAAAGTGCAAAGAAATACATTTAATCTGAAATAACAATAACATACATAACATACCTGGGATCCTGAACAGGCTGAATTAACATAACAAGCCAACGAGTCAAACAAGCATGTTACCAGTAAATTCACCAGTCTCATTCCACATCACTGATTCCATTGAATTCTTCATCCTATGTGTCGCTTCTGAAGAACTCCGCCAACTCCGGAGGAAGGTGACGTGCAGTCTCCTCTTCTGATGGGCTATCGTCAGACTCCACATCAGTTCCAGTTATTCTGAAATAAACTGTCGACATTGACTTGAAAGTCCGCTGGCAGGTCCTGACACTGCGATGTCCGTGCTCTGATGGAGAGGTGGTTACGTTGCATAAAGGGATAACACCAAGAAGGTCCTCCAGAAAATCATTAATATTCATCTCCTTGACAACTGCCATGACGGGGAGACGCAACTTGACAAGCACCTCCCAGCAGCACCCATCTGTGCACTCGTTCCTCTGTCCACCTTGCTTTCAGCCCGTGATTAACTTTCTTCGTTTTCTTCATAGCGGTTAGAGTAACCTCTGTTTTTCGTCAGTCCCTCACAAGTTTCTTACTCTCTCCAAACTTTCCTTCTAGTGCTCGATTACCGTTTTGGGCTGCATATTGTACTACCAGCAGTTTGTAATCTGCAGAATAGGATTTTCTTTTGGGGGGCATTTTACTTGTGTTAAGTTTTTCTCGGTTGTCTATAAGTGACTGTTTGGAGGGGTGGGTTGCGGTAGAGGAACAACATACAGTTGTCAAAAGCCCAGAGAGCCCTCTCGCAACTGTAAATAGTAATGTTTACTATTTGGTTCATGTCAGTATGAATAAACATTTCATGCATCTGTCAAAAATTGCACCATGAATAGGGAAACAACATAAATGAGTCACTTCGGACGATACGTCGCAGGACTTGGCCAAACTCCAAAAAAAAGTGTGACTTATAGTCGTTAAAAAATACAGTGCTTTTATGTTCTCTTCTCGTCTTGTTTTCTATCTTCTGTTTGCTTTACTCTTTGAAGAAAACACAAGTAAATGGACCTTGGTTGTTATTCCTTTGCCAACCCTTATCACATCCAGTTCACATAATTTTTATCATACACTTCCTCACCGCCTCTGCAGATAACGTGTTTAGGAACAACCCAGTGTTGTGATCCAGTTTGTTCCTGCCTCCATCAGATGATGGCATTATTACAGTGGAGAGGCGTACAGCACCCTGGGCTATACATTGCTCAGCAAGGTGTTCGTGGAGAGCAAAGCTTATGTACTCCAGGAGGACCACATGTTCTGAAGCAGGCTCTGAGCCTCTGACTGTTACTCAGTTTTAGTTATGTACACATTAGTCCAGTCCTATAGTCAACAGTGGTTTGAATCCTGAGGTTTCCACAACTTTGTAACCAAAGACAAAATGGATGTGGAAGAATCTTAGTTCTAATTTTTAATTCTTTTTTTTCACTGTGACTGCTTGTTTTTTGGTTTAGTTTGAGAGTCATGTTTATTGTAGGGATGCACCGATCCACATGTTTCACTTCCGATCCGATACTGATACTTTAAAACTGGGTATCGATCGATACCGATACTTTTCCGATCCGATACCATTCAGGTGCCTTATGAGGCTGTAATAAATTATTACAGCCTCAGCCACTAATATCCACTTTAAAGCAAGGAATAAAAAAACACGTTTTGTGTTAGCAGGATTTAATTGTAACTAAGAAACTTATCCAACATTAATAAAACTTACCTCAAGTTGCCTTTTTGGGCATGCATAAATATACAGTATTTGTATACACTGTACTTAGAGAGAAGATTAATCTTCTCTTGGCTGTGCAAATTCTGCTAACACAAAACGTGTAACTAACTACCGGTACTTTTAAGTACTGTAGTTACTTTCACCCAGTCTCTTTTTCATCACATGCTTCCAAAAGTCAACAATTATGTTTGTATTCTGCATCTGTCTGTTAGCAAAATATCTTATGAACAACTGAACAGATTTTGTTTAAACTTTCAAGAAATAATCACTGAAGGGCTCTCTACGACTGGTTGACTTTTAAAGTACATCCAATTGAAGATGGCTGCCACAGCTAACTGAACTTATACAACACAAAATTGACTACAACTCAGTCAATTTGACAAAAAATTTAGATAAAATTTGTGTGGTAGTAGCTGAGACTCATTCCCAAAGCATATTCAAGGGATTAGTAGAATGCATAAGATCTTTCTTTAAAATTACAACGTTATTTATTTGGAATCAATGGTGTCGTCTGTTAGCAAAATATCTCATGACCCGCTGGACAGATTTTGATTAAACTTTCAAGAGATAATCACTGAAAGGCTCTCTACGACTGGTTGACTTTTAAAGTACATCCAGTTTAAGATGGCTGCCACAGCCAACTGAAAACAACACAAAATTGACTACAACTCAGTCAATTTGACAAAAAATGTAGATGAAATGTGGTGCGGTAGTAGCTGAGACTCATTCCCAAAGCATATTCAAGGGACTAGTAGAATGCATAAGATCTTTCTTTAAAATTATAACGTTATTTATTTGGAATCAATGGTGCCGTCTGTTAGCAAAATATCTCATGACCCGCTGGACAGATTTTGATTAAACTTTCAAGAGATAATCACTGAAGGGCTCTCTACGACTGGTTGACTTTTAAAGTACATCCAGTTTAAGATGGCTGCCACAGCTCAGCCTTTTGTTTTTCATAATCCCACAGAGCTTTGGAGACATTTACAAGACATTCAAAAATATGCCTCACCTGTCCAACAGCATACAGGGGTTCACTTTGGATGTCATGGAATCACCTGCTGACAGCTTGGAGGAGGCTGCTTCTCAAAGTTTTGATGCCACTGTCCACACTGTTATCAGCGAGCAGCTGTTTAAAATGGTGACGCTGGGATCACATCAGCTGCAGAGGAGCTCGCTGAGCTGATTTCTCTGGTTAACTCCTCAAAGGGTTCCAGCAAAGTCACAATCTTTTCCAGCAAACCCCACAGGTTGGCTGACAGTGTTCCTGACAAGTTGTTTAGCAGTTTCTGGGTTATCCCTTTAGCTTTCACGTTGTCCAGCGGAAGTTTACCTTGCTGTTGAAACGAGTCCAGAAGTGATTTCTGTCGGCTCCGTTTGTCTTTCTCCCGCCGGGCTAAACAATTGTCATGCTCTTTACTGTGGTGCTTTTTCAAATGTTTCATCACGTTTGTGGTATTATATGACGCGACGGAGCTTCCTCCTCTCTGTACAGCGGCGTTGCAGACACGCACGCATCGCTGCTGTCTTGCTTTGCGGTGCTTCAAGAGTAAAACACATCCACACAGCAGACATGTTCGCGGACATGCAAAAATCAATAAACTCTGACCGACTCTGATGCCAAGATGAAAAGTTGGTTAGCCGTTAGCCACAGTCCTCCAGTCCTCTCTGTGTTTACTCACGTTTTACCTGGCTGCAAGGGGCAAACTAGGAAATGGATTTCCTGAATGTGAGGCGGGTCTTACTACTCTGGGCTCATAAAACACGCCTCCGTTCAGGAAATCCATTCCATAGTTTGAAGACAACTGCAGTGTATCATGGATCGGAAAGATGGCAGTCTCTGCTCTGAAAATCCGATATGTAAACAAGGCTGGTATCGGATACCAATACCGATACTGGATCGGATCGGCCCCATCCCTAGTTTATTGATGGCCTCACTCCAGTGTGGCAGCTCCACCTTGACCTCTCGAAGTGACTGAACAAGTGCTAAGTTCATGGCAAAACCCAATGCAGAGATGTTCCTGTTTTTAGTATTTTATATCACTTTATAATGTAGCTGTTTTTGATTCATATTTTAATATCACTTCTTCCATTTATTTTTATTTTATCTGTCTCTTATGATTGTCTACTGTTGTCATCATTCTTTGTTAAAAAACAGGTCTCTCTTATAAATGAGTCCTTGAGGGTCAACGAGACTAACCTGTATAAATAAATGCAGTAGTATCCAACTTCAGGCCTGTCTCCAGACTCTCATTTGCTTCTATACTTCTAGAGAAAACCGTAAAGTCCTAGTTGAAGTGCTTCCTGGAGGATCACACTATCCTTGAGTTATTCCAATCTGGCTTTAAACCTCTCCACAGCACTGAAACTGCCCTACTGAAGGTTTTTCATGACATCTTATTATCCACAGACACTGGTGACTCTGTACTGCTTGTCCTATTGGACCTTACATCCACTTTTGACACCATCAACCATGAGATCCTCATTGCTAGGTTGGAGCAGTGGGTGGGCATCACAGGGTCAGCCCTCAATTGGTTCAGATCCTACCTCACTGACAGATCCTTTTGTGTTTCCATCAAAGATTTTAGTTCTGCAGCGGCAGCGCTTAAATGGGGGTTCCGCAGGGGTCCATCCTCGGTCCTCTCCTAGTGTCCTTATACATGCTGCCACTTGGTGCTATTTTCCGGAAACACAACATACCTTTCCACTTCTACGCCGATGACTGTTAAATTTACTTCCCCCTAAGACACAATGGCCCTCATGCACGAACCATTCGTACGCACAGATTTGTGCTTATACTGTGCGTACGAGTGATTTAGGATCATTTGTGGCATCCAACAATGTTTTCGTATCCTAGGATTTTTCTCAGATACGAACAAAATTTACGAGTGGTCCGGACCTGTCGTATAATTTAGGAGCGTCAGTCTGCTGTCATCCAGACGGGATTTCTCCACTAATAACTTCATATTTCGTTATTTAGAAAATATTTTGGGTTTAAAATATTCACGCACCATAATTATTCTTGACAATAGGTTATTCTGTTTGAATTAGAATTATAATTTTAAGTTTAATTTGTCTGGTGTGTCGCGCAGGCTTCATGAGTCGTGCGCTCCCCTTGGTCATCAAAGCCGCTCCTCATATTAACACCCAGGTACATAAAATCCCCATACACCACCGCAGAACAAGTACGAATTAAGACTGATCTTCATGCTATTGCTGGACTGCTGTGCAAACACCATCAGAGCAATAGATTATTATATCTGATCCGAAATATGACCTGCAGAATGTGGTTGCGCCCCGACCAGGAGGCGCGCTGATCAGCGCGCTGACCAGGAGGCGCGCTGATCAGGAGGCGCGCTGATCAGGAGGCGCGCTGATCAGGACGCCCCCTGATCAGGAGGCGCGCTGATCAGCGCGCTGACCAGGAGACGCGCTGATCAGGAGGCGCCCTGATCAGGAGGCGCGCTGACCAGGAGGTGCGCGCTGACCAGGAGGTGCGCTGATCAGGAGGCGCCCTGATCAGGAGGCGCCCTGATCAGGAGGCGCGCTGATCAGGAGGCGCGCTGACCAGGAGGTGCGCGCTGACCAGGAGGTGCGCGCATCATTTGTGCTGCAAAACATGTTGGCATCTTGCAGTGTGGCATTTATTGTCCACCATCTCCTGACCACCTCCTGTCCGTGCTGCGGCGAGATGTTTGTTTGAAGCCATTTTCAGATCAAACCATTTATTCTTGATTTCTGATACTGTACGACCCACGGGACACACAACATATGCACTACAATATTAATATGAAGTTAGTAGTTTCGAGACAATTTAAAATGCTTCTGTTGAAAAACACATCCGACACTTGCGGGGGGGGGGGGTAGCGGTGCGCCACAGCTCTTCTGAATAAGTGAAACTATAATGTAACACAGTACACTAAAATTAAAGGTATTTGACCATCCGACACTTGCGGGGGGGTAGCCACAGCGCCACTGAGAGCAGATCTCCGAACGCGTGAAGTTCCTCCTTTTACTTCGAGTTTGAATGAATGGACACTTCCTGCTGTCAGAAGGCAGGAAGCGTGGCCTTATATGGTGTTTTGAGGGGTAGGAATTATGTAAATTACATTCCCGCGAGCACGCGCAGGTGAGTAGAACAGGTGGGATCCATCAACTTTAAGCAGCCCGTTTACACGCTTTTCCTCATGATAGAAGACGTTGTTGGATCTGACGTGGCATGTTCGTACGAACGCTTCGTACGAACATAAGTAGGAGGAATTTAGGATAACAATACGAACATTTTTGTGCATGAGGGCCAATGGTACATGTTCTATTCAATCTCTGCTCGACTGCCTCACTGACATAAGGGACTGGATGTCTTTAAATGTCTTAAAGTGCGACTAAACCCAAAATTAA